>JARHVA010002686.1:1912500-1950000 GCA_037957365.1 Torreya grandis
GAGTTAATATTTTCTCCAAAATCTCCCTAATAAAATTTTATCCAAATCCTCTTCACCTTCATGTATCAAACATCTAAAAATTACCTTCACTAGCTTGCAAATACATAGTTAGAGGAATAAAAGAAACCTATATCAAAATTTGGAATTGTGAGTTTTTCCTTAGCATGATTTTATCCTGATGAATGTTGTATCATATTTATAATAACTTTTTTTTATTTTTTTTTCATTAATGGATTCTTCTTGAAAACTTTCACATAAGCAAATTTAACTAATGGTGTCAAAATTGTCAACATTCTTTGTGACTTTACTGGGATGTTTTCCTATTAAACACTCAAGAGAAATAGATCTATATATTTGTATATGGAGTAATGAAAATATCACCAAAAATAAAAATTTTAATTTCTTCCCCAATCAACTCCAAAATATATAAATACTTCGAGCAACTACAACACTTGTGCATAAGCACTTATTGAATTGAAAACTAAAATAATTACCAATTAAAAAATGTGGAAGATAGCACTTAGAGGAATGTGAAAATGAAGGATACTAAAAAATCATGTGCATAACATAACTTGGATGAAATTTAAAATATAAAAATAATATGGAAAACATTCAAGATACACCTGGATTAAAACAAAAGCCTCTTAAGTCTTTTCCATGTGTTTGACAAAGATGAGGAACAAACTATTGTTCAAGTGTCATTCTAGTTAGATCATATCTTTTCTTAATTATCCACATCTTTGTCTTATTTTCAAGTGAATAAAAAAAGTAAACATATCTCCAATATAAACAAACACACCGTGTGGTTCAATACTCACCTTATATTATTATTTCACATGAAGAAAACTTCCCAATATAACCATATTCTAATTTACTTTCATAATTGCTTTATCAATGTCTTCACAAGGAGATTTAGGCTTATAGAAAATATCAAATTAATACTATCATAAGAAATAAAAACCTTCTTGGTCTTCACTTATATCTTCTTTAGGTTCACTATGAGTCACTACATATTATTTTGTATATTTATTTAGCTCATTTGTAGAATTGTTACCTTATGAAACCACTATTGCAATCTCATTAACTACTACCATTTATTATGAAACATCTTCATGATAGGTTTATTGAGTCTTAATTACTAATAAAATTCTATTTTTTTCATCAATGAATTTATAATTTTTTAAAATTTCTTTGAAATAACGGAAATAAACTTGTGTTAGCAATGTTTCATGCTTCTTTTTCCACTCATCAATCAACCTCTCATATTCTGATATGCCTTAAGCTTCATGGATAACATTAATTTAAGGAATGAGTAAAGGGATTAAAAAAACTTGGAAACTCTCTTGGTTTGTCTTATAATTTTTTTTTCTTCTCTTGGTTTTGGATAGGCATCAGAAAAGACTCTTTCTCAAGAGTAGAAATGACATAATCATGGGTATTAGTCCAAGAAGGCTTGTAAGATAGAATGGTCCTAGGTTATTGGGGAATAGAGAGTAAATATTACATATCCTCATTATATCTCTTTAGTGAATCTATATATTAATAATATATATAGTTCTGATATTCAATCTCTTCTTCATGCCTATGGTATTCCTCTTCCCTATCAATCTCCATACATTGTCTCTCTAAGTCAAGTATTATCTCTTTCACACTTTTTTTCAAGTTGATTTGAAAGAACATGATTTTTCCAAGGTTGATAATAAATATGACTAGGGACAGAAGGGGTGGAAAATATTAGAATAATATTTATATCCTTATAGTTCATTTCTAGTTGAGGTGAAGCCATAAATATTCTCATCTGGATATGAGGGATACAAAGGTACAAAAATTGCATTTCACAAAATGGAGGATTGAAATACATGCCAACTAATATTTCTATGTACTTAGATTTCTCAAACCAATTATATATAACATGTATTTTGAATATTTTGAGTACTTAAATAATTTATAATATGAAAATTATTAAAAATAACACTAATCTTTAGCAATCTTTTATTTTATTGTCCCATCAGGCATGTTAGAAATTGTAATTATTTAGAAGTGTCCCCTTGTAAGATATTTTGTCGATTCTTAATTTTATTGATAAAATGGAAACACTAAAAATTTTAAAATATTATATTGTATATAATCTCTAGATTAAGGGCTGGTTCCCTTTGGTACAACGTACTTCTATCTAAATTATGTAATTATGTGCTTTTTTTACTAGTTAAAGGGTAGAAGGAGCTATGCTAAAGCTGAAAATAGAAATAAAAACTAAAATTTAGGATGATGCACCAATATTAAATTAAATTATACCTATACTTGACATGTTTTATAAGTTAATTAACATACACACATTTACTTCATATTAATACAATGACTGTTGCATAAGTATTTCACATAGAGGTCTGAATAAACTACTACTCTAGCGTGAGAGGAATAAACAATGGCTGAGTTCATTTTCAAATTTTGTAGAAATCAGACTTAGAAAATATATATGACTTATAATAATGTTCATTTTCATCATAAAGGTGACATATTTATAAATAAATATATAAACAAAAATCATTCACTAAGTTCTATCAATGAATTAAGAACACACTTCATAAACAACTTGAAGATGGAGAAAAAAATAAACTCTTTATTGCTTAAGAGGTGAGGTAGTAAATTTTTTTGTAGAGTTTAAATAATAAAAAGACATGATATCCTTGATCATTATGCAAAAGAGAATAAATATATAAGATAAGAAGAGATATAATATAATTAGCTCCAAAAATAGGAAGAGATCCACATGCTAGTCAAGTTAACTCCACTGTAACTCCAACTTGAATTCAAAATTGAACTCCACTTTAAATTATAAAAAAAATTGATGTAAAATATTAAATTTTGGACCTTATTTATTTTAAAATTATGTGCTAGGGGAAAGAGGTATATTTGACAAGTCAAAGGGCTATTCATGCATCTTGAATCCCAAGTTAACTTATTGTGATCTTGCAAGCAACTTTTGATAATCTTCAGTTAACTCTTTTTGATATTTTAGTTAACTCATCTTGGTATTTAATTAATATTAAGTTTATAATTCTATTACCTCCACTTATATCTTGAGTTGACTAAACTTATCTTGACTTCAAATTTGGATTTCAACTTGAGCTATCTTGCATGCAACTTGCATGCATATTTGGCCTCATGTCTCTTCTAAAAATAACCCAAAGGGGGTGTAGTAGAAGTGGGATGCATGTGGATTTTTGAGAGGTATATCATTCCTAAAAATAAGGTTTTTAATTTTATCAATAACTTAAATCCCCTTATCCACCTTTGCATGTTTTAGACTCCGTTTTTCTAGGGCTAACTGAAGATTCTTTCTATTAACTTGACTGATTTAAAATTTAGTCTAAAAAGGGGCAACCTGTAATTTAGAATTTTAATCTCTTAAGGTAAAATATATAAATTAAAACACTTGTAAAACCTAAAATATATCAAAACAAACTTCCATGTTAAATTTTATGAGATTTAATTTAATAAAACTCAAAATATGCAATTTTTGGTGTTGATTAGCTTGCCCAATTTCATTTATGAATGCCTCTATGTCTATATTTTTATATTTTCATTAGTTTTATGAGGCATAAATACCTCATTATTTTTTATTTATGACATATAATAACCATTATTATCATTACAATAATTTTATGTGCTCAAACAATCACTTAAACCACTTAAATTTTGACTTTTTTGACTGTATCTCTTGCTTGCTTAAAACATTGATAATTTATCCTTTGAATTTATCCATTATTTTCCATGAAATTTTTATTAAATAATATTAATAAAGGTATTAAATTGAGAAAATGAGGGTTTAAGAAGGGTTTTAGAGTACATGTTCTTAACAATTGTCTATAAATTTAAGCCAATATAACATAAAATAAATAAATTTATTATTTAAATAATGGTGTCCCAAAACTCACCATAATACTATTTTATCCAACTCCTCTTCACATTCATGTACCGAGCATTTAAAAATTGCCTTCACTGACTTGCAAATACCTAGTTAGAGGAATAAAATAAACCTCTATCAAAATTTGGAATTTTGAGTTCTTATTGAGAATTATTTTTGCCTAATTAATGTTTTATGATGTTTTTAAAACCTTTTTAAACCATTAATCCATTAATGAATTCTTCTTGAAAGCATGTACATAAGCAACAATGACCAATGATGGCAAATTTGTCAATAGTTACTTTAGAGATTTGGAAGTCATGCTCTTTGACATCTAAAACGGTTAACAATACATTTAAAATTTATAGGTGTTCCCTTGTATGGATCCAATAATATTCTAGGTCTTTTGAGAAAATTGAAAGATTTTCTAGAGACCTAGATCTCCTTCTGTATCTAAGCTAGTTCTCGATCTAGTCAAAATTAGTTTATGTTAAGGGTTGGTTCCTTGGAGAATTTGAAGATATTATAAATAAATAGAACTCCTTAATTTCCTAAGCTAGTTATTGATCCAAATAAAATCAATTTATTTTTCCCCTAACCTTTTTCTATAGAGTTGGACCTCCATTTGTGTCCAAGCTGGTTCTTGATCCCACAAAAATTAGCTTGTTGGTCCCATGGGGTTTCTATAAGTTTTTTATGAAACACGAGCTAATGGATCTTCATGCCTAAGCTAGTTTTTAATCTAGTTAATATCAAATGGTTTCCACCCAATCAAATGTGTCACATTCTAAGTCATTGGCCTCTATTTTTCTTCCTAAACTAGCTCCCATACTAGTCATTTACAGGTATAAGTGGTGGTTCTAGTTTCTCCCTTATTAGGGTGTTTTTTTTCCTTCATTATAGCTACATATTTTTATTGGGTCCTCTTTTTACCCATAGATATATGTTTCTGACTAGGAGGTGACCTAGTCTTCTTGATGTATCTTTTGGTAGGGTTCTTTCTATAATCCTAGTTAACTATTTTCAACTAGGGGGAGACCCAAACTGCATGATGTGTCTAGGGTTAGTACCCATACCAGTTATTAAAGGTGGGCTTAATCTAATCTAAACAAATTAACTTGTCATATTAAATGAAAAAGGTTACAACAACCATGATTTTCCCATAATTAAATATGTAAAAGAATTAACTTTATCTACAATTATGTAAAACATTGAATTGTAACAAAATATTACAATATATTAAATTCTCTCATAATGTTATTTAATATAAATTTTTATTATTGAATATCAATATCCCTTCTATATTTAAACTTTAAATATAATTGACTCTAAAAAATATTAAAATATTAACAATTAACACATACACACACATTACTATTATTATTATTATTATTATTATTTTGATAGAAAAAATTGTATTATAATTCATTAAGTGTATAGTGTACAATTAATATTTAATAAAAATATTAAATCAAACCTATAGATAATATAATTACTAAAATATTATGTAATAAAATTATAATTTCAATACAATGATCTATCTCTTTAAATTATTTCTAACAAAGAAATATAGTTATATTTACTTCCTTTTTTCAAATACATGACATTTAAGATGTCATCCTATAATTTTCATTATTAATTATATTTTGATAAATTTATAATGGTCTTTTTTGGGATAAAACTTATGAACATAGATCAATTGTAAAGCAAGAATACTAGATATTGATAACTGCTCTATCACTTTAAAGAGATTATATTGTATTGAAGATGTCATGTTAGAATTTTATTATTAATTATATATCAATAAATTTATAATTGAAATATTTTTTTAAGATAAAATCTACAAACACAAAGCAACTACTAAGCAACAATACTAAATTTGGTAGTTGCTTGACCACTCTAGAGAGATTTTGTCACCAACCATAACCTCAAAAATATAACATGTATTAGAAATTAAAACAAAGAAAATAACTAAATAAACAAAAATAGAAATGCCATTTTCATCACATTCCTCAACCAACTAAACAAAAACAAGAATGCATTTTCATCACATTCCTTACAATCAATCAAAGGAAGGAAACAATGCTATCAAACTAAGATATGATAAGAGTAAAATTTTCTCAATCAAAGAATATGATAGAGTAAAATTATCTATAATATAAAAATAAATAATAAATTCATATCAGCCATGAAATAAATTGGGAAATTAGGCTATTTGACAAAATTGATTATAATATTTTTCAGAGTAGTGATATTTTTTTGCTACAAGTGCAAGGTGGATTTTATAAAAATATATCATTGTTCGATAATTTAGCACATACCAAGTATAGAATAAGTTTACAATGAGAAAAACATTAAATGTTATATAAATACCTTTTTAAAATAGAGTATTTACTATTTTAGTGAATTTTTACTTATTATTTCAGAAAAATGGAAAAGAAGAAACTAAGTATGGGTATGGTTAAAAAACATGTTTAATTGTGAAAAAATTGAATCAAAAGATTGTGAAGATCTCTTCTTTGGATTGGAAGGATGACCTACATATAAGAAATCACTAAAGAAAACTTGTTTTTTAGATAGATAGTTGAGTGGGTTGCCTAGAGATAGCTAAATCTCAGAATCAATAACTTCCTTGGGGGTTGTCAATCCACACATTTTAAACAATTAAGATTATAAAATATAATAGAAGGTATTTAAATTAATAATAAAAATATACTAAAATTGAACACAAGAATTCTTGCTTAATAAACATACTAAAAATGATTAAATTAGTGATAAACTAATTAATACTAGTATTAGATGATTGGAGTATGCTTCAAAAAATCAAAAAGAGGTTTGTGAGCAAGTAGAAACATAGAAAATTAGGTTTGGTTGAGGGTAGTTAGGTGAAAAAAGTTTGATGGAATTTGTTGCCACAGTGACCATCATTGGTTGGGTTTAGCATCAGTGGTTGAGGTGACCATCGATGGTCAAGGTGACCAATGATGGTTGGACAGACTATCGGTGGTTGAGATAATCATCGATGGTTACTATGTGTAGATTTGGATTAATAAGAAGGTTGATTTAAAATATCTCAAAGTGAGATTTTGGGAGTTAAGTAGGTACTGGGCTAGATGCAAAAAATAAATAAAGTAATGGAATACTAGAAACCAAATACTTATCTTGCATAAAGTGGATTGGATGGATGCTTGAGGTGGTTGGCTCACTAGTGGAGTCTGGCATGATTTCGATAGAGTAATAGTACTTGGTGCTTGGGTGGAGCTATGATGGCAAGTTAGCTCTCTAATTTGGTAGCTTGTTTACTAGATCACTGATGATGATTAACCTATAAAAAAAAGGATTTTGGGTGCATAAGCTCTTGATAATAATTGTATATTTGTAGATGGCTTTCACCTCTTTACTCTTCTCATCTTATAGGCAAGGAAAGAGAGATGTAACAAGACGTGAATTGGGTTTCCTAATATTAACTCACATATGTAATGGCTCACAATAATATTTAGGCAAGTTATTTTTATAAAAGTAAGGCAGGTGAGTTTTCATCTTAGTGGTTGAGAAGGTGTATCTATACCATCGATGGTTAAGGTGACCACTGGTGGTCAAATTGACCATCATTGGTTGAGGGTGAAGGGTAAAAATAGTTAAAATATAAGGTTAAGATAGTTTAATCAAACTAACTATGGGTTTGGTTCAATTAGGGGTCAAAGGGTTAGATTGGTCCCAATGGAGCCTAAGGTGGTTAAGGGGTAGTTTAACACTTGGAATCATAGTGTGTAGATATCTAGTGTCTACATTTCCCCCTTTTCTATTGTGTAACTTGGAATCAACAAGATAAAAAACAAAAACTGATAGTAGTTAAAAGTTTGGTTTCCCTAAGTATGGGAGGATGTGTTCTCCCTCAAACCAAGAGGTGATGAGGTGAAGTAGAATTAGGTGTGGGTTTGAAATGTGGGTGAAGGTGATTATGAAGGTAGATGTCATGAAGGAAAATGATAGGTTGGCCACTAAAATGCAAATAAAACCACATGATACAATACAAGTTGTGATAACAAAGATGGCATAAAGATAAGGTTCTCATAGTTGAAAATAATAAAGGTCAGTGCTAGAAAGACTAGTGTATTGCATTACCACATTTAGGTGTAGTGGTTGGGTACACCTGTTAGTCTCTTAGATAAGGTCAATGATCATGTGGGTATCTAAGGTAAGAAGTGCTCATGCAAAAAATAAAATAGGTCAAGTGTCATGGGTATCTAAGGTAGGAAGTTCTCCCAAAAATACATAAGAGGTTAAAGTAAGCATGAGATGGTGTAATTTCAAAAGATTTAACCTGGTAATGTTGTCACTCTAGTTAAATGACTAGGCAAAAAGTGTCACAAAATGTGTACTAGTTTGGTTGAAATAGACCAATGATGAGATGATGACGTGGTTGGGGTGGGTGGAGAAGGTAATCTCCATGGGTGGGTTAAAATAAATGGGTAGTTTTTGTTAAGGAGGTATCTATAAAGTTTAATGTAATAAGGTAAGTATCTTGATTGTCGATGATCAGGGTGCTCATGGGCAACCGTTGATAGTCACCCTAATCATCAATAGTCACAGTGTAAACCTTAAAATCCCAATGGTCAAAAGTAAAGTTGGAATTACTTTTTACCCATTTACAATTTGGTGATTGGTTCACTTTGAGCTCTAGGTTTTTGGCACTTAGTGGTGAAGGTGCTTGCTAAGGTGGGAGATTTCTAGCTGAGGTGGAAATTTAACCTAATGGATCAATGAGGATGCAATGAGCACATGGGTGTGGACAAGGATGAGAAGGTCTTTGGTTGATGCCTCAATGGAGGTCATAAAATGAATCAGGGTTTGTTCTAAAATTGATATATAGGTGTGATTTCATGCAAATGCATTGTTTTGGGAGGTCAAGGTAGGTTTGAATGGGTGGTTGTGAACTAGTATGCCCTAGTTAGGGTTTTTGGGGAATGTGGGTAAATTTGTAGGTAAATTTAAGAGTTAGTAGGGTGGGTAGATAAATTGGGTTTGTTAATGGTTTACTTTAGGTAATTAGGGCGTTTAGCTTACCATTTGGTTAGGTTTGAGGGTAATTTATGGTTTGGGTGTTCTGACTTTGGAATACCCATACTGACTATTGATAGTCAATACCCTAAAAAACATGGGTTCCTAACTATCAATGGTCACCATGACTATCAATGGTCAACATAGTTTAAAATATAGGTTTGGAAAGCTAAGTTAAAAAGATGCCAAGGTAAAGTAAATGTTTGCTTGCTAGGTATAAGCTTGCATTCTAGAAGGCAAACTATAACATGTAGTGGGTAGATGGGTAGGGTAGATTAGATAGGTAAGGGAATAGGTTAGTTACGTAAAGGCTAGGGTAGATGATATTGATGTAGGTTAATAAGTCTTGCATCTATATTTGTGTAGGCCAAGAAGAAAATACAAATGCACAATCGAGTGTCATGTATCTTTGAAAAGATCCATCAGGGCATGACCCTAGTTGACTAGACCCATATAGAGGGTTAGAAGTGACAAAGCACTATCAACATATGCCTCAAGATGAATCCATGGTCATAATTATCATCAAGAGATGGGATCCTGATATGAACACCTTCCTATTTCTAAGTAAATAAATGACTATATTGCTAGACATACTTAGGATCACTCAACTTCTACTTTGTGGTGATTTGATAAATCATATAGATTGAGAGGAGCGAGATGATCATGTCAAGTTTTTGTATGGGGATGATAGTGATTAATTCAGATGGAATGTTGGGAGATTCAAGTAAAGTAATCTGTATATAAGGGTTCTAGGTGAGAGGAGACTCATGCCGATTCTCATGATTATTGTTACATGCTTTGTGCTTCCTAACTTGAGCAATGAGAAGTTCCTTTACTTGCTATTGGGTGTGTTGGTTGAGCTATTACTAGACCAAATTGTATCTGGAGAGGTGCATGTTCTCCTACTATAGATATACATGGAGTTGTGGGGGTTTATCACCTATAGGAGGTATGGTGTCAATGTTAGATTAGATATACATTATTAGGCCTATGATCATATTAAGGTGCTAAGGCTATTGGGATTGCCATGTGTATGATACATAGATTGAGTTCCCCATTGGATTCATGTGATGGAGTTGTGATTTTGATGCATCAAGTGTAGGAGGTGGTTCACATGATGTTGAGTGGTTTATGGGTGCATTGGGTGCACTATTCATAGGATAAATTACATGGAGGCCATACATCTAGTTTCCAGTATGGCCAAGTTACAAGAGGCAAACACTCTTTCTACAAAACTACAAATGGATACTTACTAGGTGAGATGGGGAGGTGGAGATGATTGTATTTAATAGGGTACATTAATATTTTAGCCTAGTATAAAGTATTCCAATCCCATTCCTTAGGTATGGGTGAGAGGATTTAGAGATATTAATTCCAGATCCACATCCTCTACTGATGTTACTAGACTTCAAGGAGATAACATATATGGCATAGATAGATGATGTTGGGTTTATAGATGGGTACATCCCATGATACCATCCTATATATGCATTTGAAAACATTGGCATAAATGATGGAGGTGTAAGGCTAATGGCCATGGATCTAATTAGCTATGATGGATAGGTATTAGTGGCTTTAACTACTACATAAAGATAGGTTATAGTGTTATAGGTTTAGCTGTCCATATTGCAGGGTTATAGGTGGTTACCTTACAAAATTAGGTTATTACAATGATAGGTGAGAGGGATCAGACCAAGACCTCATTAGGCTTGGTGACCTAAGAGAGGGATTCTCTAAGGTATAGATGAGGAGGAGTAGTAACAACAGAGACAGGGCCACTAGGTACCATCCCCATGACATGACACATAGTTATAGTTGAGGAGCTATAATACTATGAGGCCATAATTTTGACACATTATCCACAATAACCCTAATGGTTGAGTATAGGGATATATTGGTAGGTGGTGTGAGTGTGGCGACATGAGGGAAGTGGGTAACATCTATGTCTAGATAGACAAGGAAAACTAGGGGATCAGTAGGTATAGTAGGTGGGTAGGCACTAGGATATAGTGATGCTCTAGGAGGTAGTCATGCCCTTGGGGCATAAATATAGCTAGATTAAAACATTTTGTATATCATTTTGAGTTTTTCTTGCAAGCCAATGTGATGAGATGTACATTTTGAGAAAGAGACATGTCTACCTACTTGTACACACTATTATGTTATTTAACTCACAAGTTATGCATATGATCATTATTTATTCTCATGTTCATGGTTTATGGTTTGATGTTGATGTTTAATGCTTATGGATGTGATGTTTATTTTTCTTATAGATGTGATGTTTATGATGTAGATACTAGACACTAATATAGGCTTAGTTAGGCATGAGATGGTTTAGATGTTGACTATGCTTATGACATGCTAAATTTTAATGAGTATATACTACATTATTTTGAGACTCAGACATGTGGTGAAAAATGGTTGGTTACATAGATGCACATGGGTGTTTTTATTTTATCATGCTTGGTATGGTTATATATGTTAAATTTTAGGATAAAACACATGAGGTAATTTTATTAACAACACTAGATGAGTGACCAAAGAATATAATCAAGAGACGAACATCATAATGAAAATATCAAATAGTCATGATAGAATAATAAGAGGGAATGACACTTCTTCATTGATAAGGAGTAGAATAAAACCAAATTTGGATTAGCTTAATGAACATAAGACTTTTGAATTCTTCACTTTAGCATTCATACATTGGTTTAAAAAGCATCTTAACCAAATAGTCTCAAGTAAGCTCAAAAATCCCTTACTTATAGTGAGTAAAGGGGAGAGGGGTAAAAATGAAAATTTCTTGTGAGACTAGCATGCCTCTTATGTAGGTTTCCAAAGAGTTAGTATAAACAAATATATGCCAAACTGTGTAGACTGATTGATGCAAGAAGCCTAATTATGAAAGATGATTATGGTTTCCACCTTATTATGTTGTTTGAGAGTTAATTGTGGCTTTCAATATTAGTTTGATTATTTTGTGATTATGTTGATGGGTATTTTGATTTTTTTCTATACATGGGAAGATGATTGATGTAAGAAGCATTCATCAAATTGCTATGATATTGACAACATGCTTTACTCAACCATCCTTCAAGGGAGTGGTCTAATTTTATTCTCTTTGTTCAATGTTTTTTTATAGATATCCTTAAAAGGATAAGTCCACCTTACATTTTGGTAATTTCAAATAATTTTTCAATAGTTGTCCTTTAAGGGAGTAGTCTATGAATGCTAAGAATGACCCATTATTTCTATTAATATGGATTTTTGTCTTTGTTTGTTTTATTTTGCTTGACATAGTTTTTCTTAGGATATCTTAGTGGTTTACCTATATGAAGGTAAAACTAAGAGCACAAGAAGGTTGGTTAGGTGTACAAAGTTTTAGGTGAAAATTACCATGGATATCTATCCTATGAATGTATGGAAATTATCATCAGAAACATGCCATAGGTAAAGCCATGATACCTATTATTTAAGATTAGGCTATGCTAGTGATAGATAATCACATGATTCAGTTTAAATCAACTGCCCCTAAACTATGGAGATAAAATATAGGTAGATATCAAGGGATGAGCTTAAGTTGGATAAAACGTGAGCTTGATCCTTATTAACAAAAAGAGTCATGTAGATACGAAGCATTGAGAGGATCAAGTTATGGGTGGTCGTCAAGAGAAGACAATTGATAAGATCCTGATCCATACTTGTGGGTTATGATAGAAGATCCATGATAATTAAAAATTAACTTGCCCTACTTGATTTTCTCTATATTAGTGACATGTTAAATGTCATTTAAGATGAGGTCTCTAATGTTTAATTCTCACCCCTCAAGGTGCTTATTACATGCTCTCTTGACACCCTCTTGATAGACATGAAGATGGATAAGGGATTTTAAATGATGCTCTTTTAATAGCTCCAATTGGGCTAAATGATGATAATGATAATCATTATTTTAGATAAATTATTGAGAAGATACATGAAGAGATTGGATTTGGACCTTGAGAGGTAAGACAACCTCCACTCCAAACACAAGAGAAAATGGGGTAGTACCCATATGGGTTATAATGCTAGTATGATATGCCCACAAGGTGAAGTGGATGTATAAATCCCAATCTTAACTAGATGCATTGACCATTTTAGTTAGCATGTTATTAAGATTTTTGTTATATTCTTCTACATCTCCATTCACTTGAGGGTGATAGGGAAAGGAGAAGCTTAAATTAATTTTGAATACATCACATAGACCTTATATTTTCTTGTTTTTAAAGGATTTACCATTATCGATGATAATCTTATGAAGAACACCGAAATGGAAAATAATGTGATGGTTGATAAATTCAATAATATTTTCTACTTTGGTTGAGACTAAGGGGATAGTATCCACCCACTTGGTAAAATACCGATCATGATGATGATAAAATGGTGTCACTGTGAAGAATGGGGGTTAATTTCAATAATAATATCAAGACCCCCTTATGAGAGGGGCCAAAAAATGGTAGAAACTCAAAGGCTATGGCTAGGCACATGATGCAAATTGGTGTGCTATTGAAATTTGACACACCTTTTCATGTAATCACAACAATCTTGGTTAAGGGTAGGCCAGTAATATGCTAGGTGAAGGATATGCTTAGCTATAGTGAGGCCACTAAAATGGACTCCATAGATACCATCATGTGTTTCCTTGAGAGATGAGCATATTCATGACTATGTAGACAATATAAAAGGAGGCCATCAAAGCCACATTTACAAAGGATTACTCCTAGTATGGTATAATGTGAGGTAATTTGTATAAACACTCTCTAAACATTCCTAGAAAGACTAGAAGGAACTATGCCAAGGTTAAGGTAGTCAAAGGTTTGTTAATACCAAAGGTTAGTTTGGGTTTCCTCCACATTCAAAATGGTGGGAGAGTTAAGTTAGACATAGGAAGACTATGTTAGCCTATGGATAATGATAGACATCTTAGAATCCAAGGGTGTATATGGTATCTAAGATATAAGGCAAGCCATGGTGTAGATAAACTTGTTAGTAAATCATGGGGTTGATTACATGTAGTAGTGTTCAAATGATTCTAAGAGTTTGTCAACTAGTTTCTTGTATTATTACAAGACATCATTCTTACACTAGTAAGAGTTGTTGATTTGATTGACCAAAAGATGGTAATCACCAAAGATGTTGATTGTTTTGACTTCAAGAGCTATGATAGTTTGAAGGCCTATCACTAGGGCTTCATACTCATACTTATTGTTAGTAAATTCAATATCAATATTTAAGGATAAAGGGAGAGGCTCACCATCAAAGGGGATAAGGATGATGCCTGTTCCCCTACCATGTTGGCATTTTGATCCATCAAAGAACATGGTGGTTTGATAATTAAAATATGTTTGATAGAGGGTCATGATGAACTCATCAGTGAACTGATGGGGAGGAGGTTGGTTGTCTGCTAGAGGTGCCTCAACCAATTGGTCAATAATGACTTTCCCTTTAATTGAATTTTTATAGAAAAATTCAAGGTCAAACTCTACTAAGAGCATAAGCCACATGGCCATACGTTATTTTTGGTATGGCTTGGAGTGCATTTACTGTAGTGGGTCGGTATTGGTTATGACATAGCTTTTATTTTTAAGAAGGTAGTGGAAAACATTGGTAGCCACAAAGACTAAAGCTAATAAAAGTTTCTTAGTATGGGTATACTTAGTCTCATACTATATAATTATGTGGTTAATGTAGTAGATATCTTGCCCTTGGTGTTACTCATCTCAATAAGAAAACATTGCCCCAGGGAATGGTTGGTGAAAGAGATATAAAGGTAGAAAGGTTGGTCACCCTTGGGAAGGGAAAGGATAGGTGGTGATAAAAGGTACTCTTTGAGAAAATCAAAGGCCTTTTGATAGTCACTATTCAACTTGAAAGACACATCCTTATTTAGAAGGTGGTAGAAAGGTTGACATTGATTTCAAAGTTGGGAGATGAAGTGATGAATGGATTGAATCTTCACTTACAAGCTATGAAGTTGATTAAGGTTAGTTGGAGGAAGAATGTCAAGGATGGATTTGATTTTGGTGGGATAAACATCGATTCTATGAAGGGAGACAATAAAACCAAGATGTTTTCCTGACAAGACCACAAAAATGTATTTTTTGGGGTTAAAACAAACATGTTAATGGATGAGGAATTCAAAGATGATCTTAAGAATAACCAAGTGATCTTTTTGGAGTTTAGATTTATTAAGATTATCATTCACATAGTCCTCAGTAATATTATGGATAAGGTTATGGAAGATATAGGTTATGGAATGTTAGTCACTTACACCAGTGTTATTTAACATAAAAAGTATGAATCTATAGGAAAAGGTTCCCTAAGGGGCAGTAAAGGTAGTCTTGTGTTGATATTTTAGAGTAATTAAGATTTTATTGTATCTTAAGAATATATCCATGAGAGATAACATCTCATGGTTGGCTTTAATATCAACTAGCTAATAAATGCTTGGTAGAGTAAAGTCATCTTTAGGGAAAGCTAGGTTGACGTCATGAAAGTCCACATACATGTGTAGCTCCCCTATGGATTTGGTGATAGGTATGACATTTGAGACCCATTTGGGGTAGTCAATTGGTTAAAAAATATCAAAATATAGAAGACATTGGAGCTCTTCTTAAATAAGAAGGGCTATGTGAGGGTGCATGCATCAGAGCTTATTCTTAATGGGCTTGGCATCATGATTAGTGACTATGTTATGGGTGGAAATGATGAGATCAATTCCAATCATGTCACTGTAAGACCAATAAAAGGTTATGTTTTAGTCTTAGAGGAAAGAGGGGAACTCTTAAGTTCCTCAACATTTAATGATTGGCCAAGTTTGACAATGTGGGAGTTTTCTGAAGTGCCCAAGTTTATATCCATGGTGGATTCATTCAACATGGTAAAGGTCTTGGGAGCAAGGTATTTGTGGATTGAATAATCTAGGGCACCAAGGTAGGTGAGAATAGAATCATCATCCTATCATTAAACAATGTTAATGGTAGGAGAATTTTCTCCTATCATCTCAGGATGGGTCAAAGGGATGGTTATGGTCACCCATTCATTTTGATAAGTCAGGGGTCTTGAGCTATTCATGTTGATGAAAAAACGTTTGGTGGGATGATGTCATCATACTCACCCATAGGTGGTAGAGAGGCAAATGAGGAATCAGTATCTTCCTTAAAAATGGTGGTAGTATGTGGTTTAGGTTGCTTATTTTTGGGTAGGAAGAAACCAAGGTCATGTTTCTCATGAGCCTTCCTTGTTTCGATGGTGACCAAATCATATGGGCCATGCTCATATCATCCCAGACCAAAGTCTTTCTAAGCACACTGATGGAGGTATGTTTTGGTGAAGCTCAGTTTGTCTAGGTAGGAGAAAATAGTAGTAAATGGCCTAGATGAAAGAGAGGTGGTAGAAGTACCAAGGGATTTATCAAGTCACCCATAGGTAAAATAGGTCTAACAATGGGGAGGTCCAAAGGAATTATTGTTCTGACATTGTGGTCATATGCTAATTGGTTGGTGAGTTGCCCATACTCATGAGGAGTAGGGAAAACATGAAGGGATAAAAGGCAATACTACCCTAGTGAAAGGTGATGGAACATTGATTCTAAAGGGTCCATGGTGGGGATTTGGTCTGAAGGGATAGAGGAACTAGTTGATGCCTCATTAGTAGAAGGGGATATGATATCTACTTTGGTATTTGAAAGATAGGTTTTAGTTATTAAGGGTGTGCTAGATGGGGATATGAGGACATCATTAGGGTGATAGGTCATATTACATGTTGAGAAAGGGATTGGGTTAGTTTGGATGATGATGACCTAGCCTTCATGCTCAAATTTGATGCAATGGTGAAGGGTGGAAGGAATGTAACACATGGGGTGAATCTAAGGTAATCATAGCAAAACATTGTATTGGAGTTCACCTTCCACTACATATAAAATTTTGAGGAGCATATGAGGTCTTAGATGGATATCAAGGATAACAATTCCCAAGGTAATGGTTATGGTATCATTAAATTATCAAAGGATGACCAAGGTTTTAGACATGACATTAATCGACAACTTGAGTTGGTTTTAGGAATGAGAGAAAATAAGGTTAATACTAGCTGCCCCATCAATTATGTCTTGTCTGATGCAGGTTTGGTTGATGTAAATGGAAGGTATCTAAGTCTTTGGGATAAATGGAAGGTATTTCCAAATGCTTGAAGGTAACAAGGTCATAAATTTGAAGTGCACCAATAAAGGATGCTAGAGGTTGAGGGTCTTTAGGTTATACCTCAATAGATTGTAAAGTTTCTATTAGTGATTGACAATAATAGGGAGAGGTAGAGATCAACTCATACAATCTTATCTTCACTGGGGTCTAGTAAAGTTGCTTGAGGATAACTCTTTTGATGGATTATGAGGGGTTAAATTGAGAAGCACCCAAAATAGACACCTTGGGTTTGCTTAAAGATGGAGATGGATGGGTGTGGTTTGGTTGGGATGTGAAAGATGGATACATCCATGTAATGGACACCTTAGCCTTCCCCTTATCCTTTTTTTATGATCTCATGAACACATTGATAGTATGGATAGAAGGATAGGTCAAAATAATAGACTGGTCAAAGTCATCTTCACTCTTAGGTGAGAGTGGAGGAGTAAGTAAGCATGAGGTAGGTATGGTTGTTGGTTGGATTGGTATGGGTCCCATAAGAGGTTCCTCTATTAATATATCATCTTCATCATAGATCTCCTGGATAATGGTTTGGAGAGCTTTGTAATTATCTGTATCATGGATAGATGTCTTATGATAAGAACAAACTTAGTGGTCATTGTACCAAATAGGTTTTGAAGCTAGAGGGTAAAAGGGCCTAATGGGAGTTAAGGCTAGATAATAGGTTTGAAATAACCTATGAAAAATGGTCAAGTAGGATTTGGCTAAAGGTGGTAAAGGTGTAGTGATCTTGGATTTGGTTATTGAGTTAGATATTTGTTTGGAAATAGGTTTGGTGGTAGGTGTCTTAGGTAGGGTGGTGCACTTGGTTGATGGTTTTAGTTTAGGCAAGGAGTTTGATGAGCTAAAGCTAGAGGATCCCAAGGTAGGTATATTAGGTATTGTTATTATGGTGAAAAGAGGTGAATTAAAAAGAAACTAAGAAGGTGTAATCAAAAGATGTAGTAGGGTATTGGTATAAACAATTGGCTTCATAATAAAGGTAGAGGGATGAGGTCCTAAAATGGAAGGTAAGGTTGAGGGAGGTAAAATTCAGGCCTTTTGACCTTTGTGCCGTTTTATCTCTTTGGCTACTTTGGTTTTGAATTTAGTTGTCGGTTCTAGTGAGGCAAGCTCCACCTTTACATGTGGGTGACTAAGGCTTGGTTTAGGGAAGGTGCCAAGGCTCTTAATCAATTTGGTTGGTTTGGTTTGAGAAGGTGATTTAGTCATTTTGGGTTTAAGTGCCCTAGATGGTTAAGGGATTGTGGGATTGGTAAAAGTTTTTATTGGTTTAGTTGATAGGGTAGGAGTTTAGATATTAGAAGTGGTGGGTTGGTCTACTAAAGGTATGCTTAAAGGTTCTTGTTTGGTGATATAAGGTAGCCTTAATTTCTACCATAAGGTGGCTCGATCCAGGTAGGGGTTGGAAATAAATTCTAATTTTTGCACTATCCTAGAGAATGGTTTGTAGGTTGGTTTGATTCCCTAAATAATGGACATAAAGGATAATACCTGAGGTGGAGACACAGGGATGATAACCTCATCATCTTCCCCAATGAAAAGATGTAAGGTTGAGATATGTGGTTCCTATATGGGAGGAGTAGACATGGGGGTTTCTCCTTCAGGAATGATACAGTTAACATGGTCCTTGATGCACTCATTATTAAGCCACCTAGCAGCCAATATTTCAGTCCTCTACCATCTATGGATATAGTGGACTTATATTCCCTTACTTCAAACACTCAAAACTAGGAAGCACCATCTTCTCCCCATTAAATTATTAAGGTAGTGGAACCACTAGCCTCCTTTTCAAATAACATATTAGAGTAACCAAGACATGGTGGAGGACTAAAAGATTGGCTACTAGGTGGCTTCGTAATGAGTGCATCAAGGACCATGTTAACTATATGATTGTTATGAGAAAAATCAATGTTTTCGATCTCATTCTTGGTAGGAGCATGGTTTGGGAAAGGTTTCATAAATATATCAAGGGCTTGGTTTGATGTTGTATGAAGGTTGTCCAATGTAAGCTCCCCCTTTTTAATGAGGGACTGGACAAGGGTCTTGAAGGTGTTGCACCTACTGAAGTCATGTCTTATTACCCTATGTAAGGCACATAGATCATTCTCATTGAACCAATAGGTGCATGATGAGAGGCATCAAATTGTTGAGGAGGTTTGATAGAAGGAAGTTGAATGATGTTGAATTTTAATAACTTATCTAAGATGAAAGCATATGATTCTCCAAGTGGAGTGAATTGATTCTAGTTGTCATGGTTTTGGTTCCTCATGTTTTACTTTGAGGAACTAGAGGAATTTAGTTGGTTGATGGAATGTGAAGGATCAATGTTAAGGATAACTACATTCATGGCTACATTTCTCCTAGTATTGGTATTGGATTAGTTATTTGGTCTGGCAGAAGAGGCTTCATTAGTTTTGTGGGTCAAGTTTTTGTTTTTGAGATTTAGTTTTCCTTCATCAAAGGATTGAATAAATAACTTGCATACCACGGTAAAGCCTTCATCAAATGGTTAGAATATTTGAACATGTAGTGTAGAGGAGATATGCTTGGCACATCCCTGAGCAAAGAACTCTATGAGTTTGGGTTAAGGTAGGCAGAAGGAAAGTTGGTTAATTAGGATTCTCCAATGAGCTAAAAAATTAGCAATGGATTCATCCTCAAACTACCAGATAGAGTAGAGGTTGGTGATATAAACTTTATTGGAGATATTAATCAAAAATTGGTCTAAGAAGGTTTGAGCAAGTTGGGTGAAGGAGAAAAAGGAGTGCTCAGGTATGACACTATACCAATCTAATGTCAAACCCACTAGAGACATGGGGAAAGTGTGGAGGAGGGCATAATAATAGGTGATGAGGTAACAAGAATGCCTAAATTTCCTAAGGTGTTTTTTGGGATCTTCCTTGCTTTGAAATTTAGAGAACTTGGGAAGTTCCCATTAGGGAGGATATGGTCTGATGGGTATGGATGGATGTATGGGCTCATTAATTTTTTTTTCATATAACAAGATGTTGTGAGCATCTAAAATGGATGATTCTAAGTTGGTCATCTTGTCCATAAGCATCTTCCTTAGGTTCACTTGGGGTTGTGCACCTAAAAGGTTATAAGATGTAGACTATTATGATGGTTGGGACACATACTAATAGTGGGTATAAGGTTAGGAGGCTACTAATTATTGGTAAGTGGATGACAATGGTTAGGTGGAAAATACATGAGGGTAGATCAAGGTATGTGGTTAGGTAGTGGGTAAGAGTACATTACCTTATAGGTTATGGATGTAGCCAAGGTTTAGTGCAAGGGGTGCTTGTTAGACTAGAGTAGTAGTTAGGTTGTTCATCGATGGAAGGGTGGTGACCCTTATACTGATAGGTGGTAAGGTAGAGGGTATGGACACCAAAAGGATTTTAATTGGAATAGTGGTTGATGGATTAGGGGTAGCCAAAATAATATTGGTAGTGATATAAGTAAGCATTCATATTGTAGAGGAGTGGAAGGTATAAGGGCAGTGCTAGCTTGGGTTGGTTGGTTTTCTATGGTAGTCTCAAATGGGTTATTCGTTGATGAGGAATCTTGGGTAGTCAATGGTTGGGTAGTAACTATGGCAATAGAGGTACCCCCCATGAGGTAGAGAGGCATGACATAAGGTGGATCTATAGGTGGGGCTGAAGCTAAGATATGGTTTTAAGATAATGTTGTAAGGCTATGGGATTGTTATCTAGGAAATCAAAAAAAATTTGCATCTCCTGGAATAACCTCCTAAGGGAATGTAGGACTTCTCGAGGGGTGAGAAGAGTCTACTAGCTCAAAAACATAGTCCATGGATGAAGAGGTATAATAGGTAGGTTGGCTTGGTGATGGGTTTTGCTCTACAAGGTCTATTTGTTATTGTCAAGTGAGAACCATACAAGATATAGAAAATAGAAATCACAAATAGAATCACTAATAAAATAAAGAGAAGATAAGAAATGACCAAAGAAATAAAATCACACTCTAAAAGAGATGTTAAATCCTAGAGTTCTAATTAATCTTATTTTTGGCTTATGCCTTAAGAAGTGTGAATAAAATTTGCTTATAGAGTAGGTACTAGGGAGGATATCTAATGTTGGTTTCAAGTTATGTTTAGGCACTCAAAAAGAATCTATATTAGAATTAACACATGGCCTGGTATTGAGGCCTACCCCCTCACTTCACACATCATAATGGTAAGGGTGTCAGGGGATTAATCAATATATATATTAATATCCACATATTATAATCAACTAGAGAGATAAGTTGGTTCTCCCCTTTGTAGTGACCTCCAAACAAGATTGCCAAAAAAGGGTAAGGACACTGCTAGGTGATGAAATCCTAGTCAGGCCTTGTCTCAAGTTTATTTGGTGTTTAACTGATGAAATTGGTTTGGTTGAGTGTGTCAAATAAAGAGTGAAGCTAAAATAGATTACTTTGCTTTAATTTAGGCTATGTGAACTAAAATTTCAAGCAGTCGATGTATGAACTTAATTTTAAGCCCCAAAAAAAACTTTTGATTTCACTAAGAGCATAGGATAAAGATAGAATGTAAGTAAACAAGAACCCAAGTAAAGACACAAGGGTCCCATCAAGCATGCCAGAATGTTTTAGTGAATTTTTGTTTATTATTTTAGAAAGGAAAAAGAAGAAACTAAGTATAGGTATGGTTGAAAAACCTATTTTATTGTGTGTGCATTCAATTAGAAGATTGTGAAGAGATCTTGTTTGGCCTAGGAGGATGACCTATAGATAAGAAAGCACTAAAGAAAACTTATTTGTTAGATAGATAGTTGGGTGGATTACCTAGTGATAGCTAGATCCCAGAAGAAAGAACTTTCTTAGGGGATGTCAACCACACATTTTAAATAATTAAGCTTATAAAATAGAATAGAAGGTACTTGAATCAATAATCAAAAGATACTAAAATTGAACACAAGAATGCTTAATTAAAAAATAGACTAAAAATGATTAAATTAGTGATAAACTAATTAATACTAGTGCTAGATGATTGGGGTATGCTTCAGAAAATCATAATGGGGTTTATGAACAAGTAGGAATAGATAAAATCAAGTTTGGTTGGGCATAGGTAGGTGAAAGTAGCTTGATATAATTTTATGCCACAATGACTTTCGGTAGTTGGATTGACTGTCAGTGGTTCAGGTGATTGTTGGTAGCCATGGTGACCATCAGTGATTGGATAGACTATCAATGATTGAGATAAACATTGATAATTACTGTGTGTAGATCTTGGTTGATAAGAAGGCTGATTAATGAGCTCTCAAAGTGAGATTCTAGGAGCTGGGTAGGTATTGGGATGGATGTGAAAACCAAATAAATTAATGAAATACTGAAAACTAAATACTTATCTTGAATAAAGTGGACATGGTGGATGCTTGAGGTGGTTGGTTTGTTGTTGGAGTCTGTCATGATTCTAATAAAGTAACGACACTTAGTGCTTGGGTGAAGCTACAGTGTTAAATTGGCTCTCTCACATGGTAGATAGTTCATTAGATCATTGATGATGATTGACCTAAAAAATGAGGATTCTATATTCACAAGCTCTTGATAATAATTGCATATTTTATAGATGGATTTCACCTCTTTTATCCTCTTATCATAAAGGCAAGGTGAGAGAGTTGTAATAAGATGTGAATCGGGCTTCCTAATTTTAAATTTCACATGAAATGGATCACAATAAGATATATTTGAGTTATTTTTAGAAAAGTAAGGTGGGTGAGTTTTCATGTTAGTGGTTGAGGATGCGCATCCTGATCATTGACGATCAAGGTGACCATCCAATGTCAACCTGACCATTGATGGTTAAGGGTGAAGGGTCAAAATAGGTAAAAGCTAGGTTTAAGATAGTTTAATCAAAATAACTATGGGCTAGGTTTGGTTAGGGTTCAAATGGTTGGATTGGTCCCAAAGGGGGATTAAGGTAGTCAAGGGGTATCTCAAAACTTGGAATCGTAGTGTGCGGATTTTTAGTGTCTACATTTACAATGATATTTGTGACTAGTTTTTTCATTTTTATTTTATTTTTTATTTAAAAATTATTATTATTATTAGAATATATTTATAATATCATTCAAAATAACTATTTATTTTTAACAAAAAATTTAAATTAAAATAGTGATTTTTTAAATATGTTATTATTTCATTAAAAAAATTATGATATCATTAATGGTAGTATTAGTTTGGGTTAATAACACATTTAATTAAAAAAAATTATGTTTATATGGTTATGATTTAATTAATTCCAAATTAGTGTTTTGTCATTAAGTTTTTTGGGGATTAAGATAAAATTAACGTAAGATTTATCTTTTGAATAACAAAAACTAATTAATTTGTATTCATTTTTATTTATAATAATACACTATTTGCTAAAATAGAATCATTGGTTTATTGTAAGCAGAACTATGTGAATAATTTATTTTTATTCTTAAAATGTATATAGGAATAGTTCAAATTGAATTTGAAAGGACCTTCAGTAGTTTCAATTTCTACTTAGGTGGGAAAACCAAAATGGTGATGTTTGTAGTACCCGGAGACATGAAGGATCCAACAATGCTCTACCTAAGGTCAACATGGCTCCACATGACTCCACTCATAGAATACACCAATCAAATTGCCTACTAGACAATATTCCTAAATTTTTGGGTTCCACCCTAAAACACCCAAACAATAAAATTCTTTCCCCCAAAAAATTAGATCCTCATGTTCCTAAAATTTCATGGGTAGACATGGTCAAAGGAAAAACCTTGGTGGTCCAAGACACCTCACTTTCCAATATATTCTTGAATGAATATGAAAATGAAAATTTCATCCCTGTTTTGGACCCTATTGTGGAAGAGGCTAATGTAGAGCTCGCTAAATCAATTCTTGCTAGGGTAAATGACTACTATCTAAATATTGACGAATTCCATGAATGGTCAAAATAAAGGTGGAAACCCAAAGGTCATTTAGAGATGGTTTATTTGGCTAGGGTTTTCTTCTTGGAAAATGTTTCTCTTTAAGAAGATTAAATGGAAGATCTCTCAGAAGGTTCCTAGCTTATGGGCAAGGTGATTGGTTTTATCTAAAGATGGAAGACTGAGTCAAGCCTCAACAACATAGCCATGGATGTTTTATAATGCAGGTTCTCCTCCTCAAACTTCCCTTGGAATAATAGAATTTATAGGTTATAATTGGGATTAATAGGGCCTTGAGTCAACCTATTAAAATTGAACTAGTTACTCTCTCTCATCAGAGAATGGTTGATGCCTATATCCACATCTTTTTGCCTACCATTAAGCCCCTACTACATGAGATCAAGACTAAGTCATAGTATGACATTTAGATTAAAAAAATAATGTGTGAGAACAATGCAATCATTTACCCATGATGAAATATTTTAATTCATATGTTTTGTGACTATCCAAAAGAAGGATAAGACTCTACTAGTACCTCAAAAAAAGGGACAAGGAAAGAGGTGACAAAGATGGATTTACGACTGGATCTCCCTCTTAAAATTAGATCCCCCCAAGCCCTTCTGAGTGATTCTCCATATGATAACCTTAAAGTTAATCCTTATTCTAAACGTTTTTATCCTCTTGTTTTATTTACTGGTCCAAAGAACTTATATGAGTCGGGGCCCATGGGGATGCCCCTTCATGGTCCCCCTATCCCCCTCCCTTTCCCTATGCTTGCCTTTGGGTCCCCTTCCCCCCTCTTTCACCCTTATATACTCATTAGGATTTAGACACCTCTCCTAAGTCTTCCATCCACTTAGTTCATCCAACCCTTTCTTTGCACCTGGATCCCCTCCCCACTAAAACCCAACCCATCCCACTCTCACCACCCAGATTTCACCACGAGTGTTCCTTCCCTGCCTTTTCTCTTTTATTGAGCCTACCCCTTCTCCCCCACTTCTCTCATATTTTCCATTGGTTCTTGTCTTCCTTCCTCACTTTAAAAATCTACCCAAGCCCTAACATAGAAAAGCCCCATCTTTTCTTACTTGGATATCTCTTTGCCTCCTCCTTGTTAAGGCTCCCTCTCTCCCATTTTTAAAAATATTTGGAGCTCTACAAAGATTAGGGGAAATACTCTGATACTATTTCTCCCTCAGAAGAAATTCCCCCAAATGATGGGTTTTTCTCTTGTTCCAAAAATAAAATAGGTAGGAAAAATACCAACATTGGTGTTGCTCCTAAACCCATGGGTAGATCCCCAAGGATGGTCACTAAGAACATACAAACTGAAAAAGAGATTGCTAAAGGCTCTTAGAAAACTCTTAAGATTCATCATGATAATAAATGAAAATCATCTCTTGGAATGTAATGGGATTAAATAACCCAAAGAAACAAAGGACCCTTTACAATCTCATCAACAGGGTCAATCCTTTTATCATTCTCATCAAGGAAACACAAATGTTTGATTCTATTCTTGAAGTCTAGGTATCAAAAATCTAAAATAACTCCCAAACTCTTTCCTCTGAGTCTACTAGTGCCTCAAGGGGTATATAAGTATTCTATAACCTAAATGTCCTATAAAAAGACCTTTTGTGGAAGTCTAACATTCATATTTCTATTTTGTTCATGTATCTAGATATCAATGATAGATGGATTTTATCTAATATTTACTTCCCAAATACAAAATCCACCAAAAATATTCTTTGAAAAACCTTATTGAATTTTTGAAGGATGTGTAAATTGGAATTGGATTGTTACTGGTGACTTCAACACCTCCTTCACTCTTGGAGACAAGAAAAGAGGCCTTATAGACTTCACGGATAACATGTTGGAGTTCAATGACTTCATCAGTAATGTAGGTTTAGTGAATGTGGACTTTAATGGTAATATTTTTACATGGTCTAATAGAAGACTGGGGGAAAACTTGATCCAAGTCCACCTAGATATGTTTTTTTATCTCATTAAATTGGGACATCCATTTTTCTAGTAGGCTTTCTTCCTTACCCAGAATTGGGTTTGATCATAATCTTGTTACACCCAACATCCCCTCTTTCCATAGGAAATGGGGACCCACCTTTTTCTAAATTTGGTCTTTTATATCTTTATATCTTTATGGACTTGGATTTACCTTTTTGAGATTTTTGAAGTAGACCCTTTGGGACTTTGTCATGGACAAATGTCTCATGAAGTAGACCCTTCAAATTATTGTCAGAGAATGAAATACCTTCAGCATGTTTCCCTTCGAATCTTGTTCCTTATTTTCCCTTATTAACCAAATATTTTAAACATTTTATCTGAAATAATTTTCACCCTTAGATTCCAATGGACATATCTTTCCCATTTTATGTAACCTAGGTACTTCATGATTTTGGAAGTGACCCTTAAGTGTATATAAATACCCTTTAGGAAATAAAACCAATCCTTGTAGCCTTTATGAAGTAGACCTTTCAAACACTTTTTACCATGAATTTGATCCTCCAAAGTTTTTATCACCTACCCTTCAAGACCCTCCAAGGTGGCCCTCCATCCTTTCCATATTTGACCTTTCCACTCCTGTTTGGCCTTATTTTTTAGGACACATACCCTTTGGGTCTCTCAAAAAGTGCCCTTTGACATTTTAAAACATTTTAAATGACCCTTCAGACTATTATTTTTGAACACCTGAGCCTACCTTTTAGATTTGTCGAAGCTACCCTTTGAGCTTTTGAAAAGGCCCCTTTATGTGTATGAAAGTATCATACAAGAATTTTTTGAAATGACCTTCATTATTTTCCTTTGAAACTTTTCTTCTATACCATTTCCTTATTCCTTTAGACCTTTTGTTTTGGGCCTTTTTATTGATACATAAATCCTAAAACAATTCCTATAGGGTACTTACCATTAAGCTCCCCTAGACATACCCTTCAAACTTATGTCAAAAACCACCTGATGTGGTGACTAACACATTGAAACATTTTCTCAAAACTTATATATTTATCCCTGTTCCCTCCAAACATGGAACCTAAGAAAAATCTACCCTCCATGTTAGAGGCACATCCCCTTTGGAACTTTTGAAGTTCCACCATAACCATATGAAAATTCCCCTTCAGGATATCAAAAGTACCCTTCAGGGATTATGAAGTAGACCATTCAAGACTTGTGTCATGGACCAAGGTGCCCTACAAAGTGGACCCTTCAGACCAAAAGTACCCTTTGAGGAAATTTAAAAGGTCCTTTAATCATGAAGATTAACCCTTCAGAATAAGTGTTGTATATCTCTCACCATGATGATAAATTTCCTTGGAGAAAATCTCATAGACATTTTTTTGAAATAAATAGTTCATCGACATTGACCTAAACAGTTTTTCCTCTTGATATTAAACTTGAGTACCTTCACTTTTAACTCTACCTTTTAAGCTAAAGTATTTCTTATTAACATTAGTAAATGCCCCAACCAACCCAAGTTGATAAATTTATAATTAAAGCCAAGTGAACATTGAATTTTTTATTATGCACGAACTAACATTAAATGGAGGATATTTTGTAGTCAATATGCAACTACCACCACCATCATTGTGCATTTAATTTAACTAGTGATTAAAGTATTTTACTTCTTAATAGCAACCATGTAGCTCAGCTCATGTTTCATGAATTATTTAAATACAACAATGATTTTGCTAAGAGTTGAAGGAAGAATGCACTACATAACAAATTATGTCATCCAATCTATATAATCCATGGCATCCTCATCAAGGTCATCATGGGGAGCTAACCCTCCCTCTGCATTATCAATTAAGGATCTCATAAAGTTTAAGTATGTTGTATTTGATACATAAGTATTTGACAACAAATATGTAAATTACTCATAACTTTGGTATTTTATCACTTCATTGGATGCCTTTTTGGTGGATGAAGAAACAACACTAGCAAATAAGTTGTTTGTCAAATAATTATTGGCTTACAAATGCCAATATTTCATTTCAATCTACCAAATGAGAGATCATGGCATACATTTACCTTCTCAAGGATTTGTTTTTTTTAGGCAAGATATACCAGGATGTGTATTTATTTAATTCTCATAATGATACAGTGGTCACATGCATCTCTGAAGATGATTTTCAAAGGTATTTGCCTCTCATCACACTTGATGCCCACTTTGACAAACATACCCTAGTGTAATTCAAAGGGAAGTGAACCTCTAGGGATCACTACAATCATGGATACTACACAAAAAAACCATGACATGGAAGGTTAAGAAGCCGAGCAAATCATTGCTAATCAATAAAATTCAGAATGAGCATCTACATACATATGGCTATGTTGAATAGATTATATGGTATTCCCACTATTCATTTTATAAACCTAGGTTGGGTACCCTTGCTCCATATGAAGCTATCACATGATGTTTTTTAAGCTCTAGGAGAAATAATTAGTTTCAAGCTAAGGGAATAAATGTTGCATAAGGATAATCATCCTAACCTTGCAGAGGATTTCTATATGATGTCATATCTAGTTGACATGTTTATGGGTACATTTTATAAGGACCTAGGTCATTTATGGTCCCTAACCATAGACTACATAAAGAATAGAATATGTGACCATTACCTATTCATGCACATCTATGCCTACTAGAGGCCCATGGTTAGAATCGATAAGGATGTATACCCCAAGATATGACAAGCTATCTATGGCTCCCCTATGCCATGTATTGGAGGGGAATATTATGAAGAAATTGAGAAGGAAGGGTGATTAATTCCTGTATTTAGACAACATAGTTATATTGATTTGGGAAAACAAATTGGAACTCCTATGTCTTCCCAAGAATGTACCTGATAATCTAGTAGAGTAAGAGATAAGTTTTCAACTATGGAATAGTATCAAGGAAGAATTTAAAAGACAAAATAAGGATTTGTTTTTTGGGAGCATTATCACCATTGACATAATAACATACATCATGAAGAGGCATCTTTGTGAGGTTGTATCCAAGTGAGATCGATATGGTTTCCCTACAATGCCATGTAGAGATTGGGATCCCCATCGGTGCATTTAACAACATGTTCATAGATACAACATTCCTTATTGACACTAGCCATATTGCTATGATTTTCTTTTTTTGAATCTTGCAAATGATGAAGTTTTAGAGAGGGAAAATATATCTAGTTTACAAGAATATCATTTAAGGATCATCCAAGTAGAGCCCACCATCACCACAAAGGAATTAGACTCATGGAGAACCATTTATAAAGGGTGGAAACATTTTAACTTCTAGAGTGGTCAATCTTATGAGC
Organism: Torreya grandis; assembly: GCA_037957365.1. Taxonomy (NCBI): domain Eukaryota; kingdom Viridiplantae; phylum Streptophyta; class Pinopsida; order Cupressales; family Taxaceae; genus Torreya; species Torreya grandis. Next base: position 1,941,932 of record JARHVA010002686.1, read on the forward strand.
AAGGAAATTCTTCTTCTCAAGGGCCCCTCTTGAAGTTGAAGCTAAAAATAGTTAAGTAAGAGCTAGGGATTTTGGGATCAAGCATAGGAAGGGGAGGATCCGAAGGAGACCCAATTAATTTGGACTCCAATAAAGAGGATAGGCATATTATTGATAACATTATAGTTTCTATGACTAGCCATAATATGTCTCATGTTTCATCAATTGGGGTAGCTACTACACAACTAGTAGTCCCTTCCTCCCTTGACTCTCCTATTCAAGGGATGGCTCCCTTGGTGTATGTTAGGAAACCAAGGACCCCCACATGTAGCCCAAAAATATAGGTACCTATACACTTCATTATACCACCTCTCAGCTTGTAACACAAGAAGATAAAGTAACTATTCAATACTAAATAGAGGACTTAGATGAAGAGGTTGAATTAGAGGAAGCAAAGGCTCTCAGTCTTCAGGGTACCCCCATTGAGCTATAACTTCAAGGTACCTTAGCCCTCCTTACTTTTTATTTACCCTTAATTTATATTTTTGATGCACCCATCTCCTCTATAGAATTCCCCTCCACCTCATCCACTACTTCCATTTATCCCTCCATAACCTCCACTACATATTTTCCCAAAATCACCCCTTCTTTGCCTACTGGTATTACAACTATGAGAATTCACATAAATAAGAAAGCATCCAAGAAGGTGTAGACTACATTGGCCACACCTGAATTACATGTTTAATTGACACAACTTTCCTTTCCACTCCCCACTTCCACTTATATAGAGGAAACCAATATAAGCAGCACAAGTAGGGGAAGGAAGGCAAAGCCACACATTTTTGTAGTTGACCCACTTCCTCAAATTGGAAGAGTGAACTAGTCTAATATTATATGGCCTTCCCTATTGTATGTATTGATGAAGGAAGCTGAGAAATAGAGTCAAGAAGAGGAGAGGGAGATAAAATAGGAAGTTTTCCTCATAACCTCTTATACACCTAGCAATATCCCACCTTGGGCCATAGAACTAAGGCATTAAGTTTCAGAAAGGCTGCATTAAAAGATAATTATGTTACTCTCCATAACTACTTTGTTTTATCCTCCCACTAGCTCCATCCAAAGGGTTAGGAAGAGGAAGCTTGAGGATGACTAAGGAACCAGTGTCATCCTTGAATGATGACAACCAGTGTTCTCCCTCACAAAGAGGTAGAATAGGTAGTTAAGAGAACCGTTTTTTGAAGAAAATCTCTCAGACCTAGCTCAAACACACAAAGATGCAGTGGTGGCTATCCATGAAGGGACAAAATTGGCTACTCAGGAGATAAAAGAGGAGATGTAAGAACTATGGGCAAAAATTAAGTAGCTAAAGGAATGATCAAATACCATGAATTTCCCTACAAATATAAAAGTTGTGGTAAGGGATGTCACCTTAAAATGCGACTATTCCCTGGAGGCTTTGGAATTTATGAAGACCAAGATGGCACCTTAAATGAGCTTTGCCAATCAACCTTATAGCTCCTTGGCCTAGGATAATACAAGGCTCAAAATGTTAGTTGCCTATACAGACTCACTATACAGTCACCTTGACCTAATGACTACATTTGAGGCATGTAATGCCCTAAATTTAGAATTTATTAGACATGAAGAGGTTAAGGAATGCTTGAAGGTAGTTGTGACCATGGTTCTGAGTTATCAGTCACATGAAACCCAACTCCTTCAAATTTTGAATGATTTGAATTTATTCAAGGTAAAATATTGTACAAGGAGGTTAATTAGTAAGATCATGTTTGATAACATTATTCAAGAGGTGATAGATAATTTAAAATGGAGCATTTAGGGTTTGATGGTGGATAGTATTGAAGCAAAACTAAGCAAGGTAAGAAGAAAGGTGATTGAAGTGGAGATCTTTCAAAGTAAGTTCCAACTTACTAAAGATGAATATGCAAAACTCCTCAGATAAACCAAGAGACTCCACCAACCTTCACTACTTAACTCAGACATCATTCAGTAGTAGATAAATTTTACAAAAAATCCAAAGAAAATAAGAAGCAAGTTTCTACTAGTGGAGCCACACCTTTAGCTTCTACTTTAATTAAAACCTATGCAAAACTCAAACTAATGCAACCCTAGCCTATAATGCATCTTAGTTTTGTAATGGTTTTTGTTTTAACTTCCCTTGATAATTGACTTATTCATTATACATGCATACATTGCATTATATTTCAAATTCAATTATTTATATTTATATCTCCCACTCAGTTTTGGACTACATGTTGTAACTACTTCATGTAAACATCATGCAAAGACTTAGGGGATGAGGTGAACCCTCCCCAATATCTATAAATATTATAGTATCACAAAAATAAAAAAGGTGTGAGAGAATTTTGGGAATATAGAGCAGTGAGACATTTTTAGTCATCAGGCATAGTATTTTGAGTATTTTCTTTTCATTTCTATGTAATTAGTATTTATTTTTATGGGTGTTTGTCCCAATAATCTTCAAGTGTGCTAAAGTTGTGAATATATTATTGATCATTTTGATTATTATATTGATCTTATATGTGAAAATATTTGTTAAATATTGGTGAATATATTGATTAAAATAACCAAGTCAAAATTTAATCATATTTCTAGAATGAATATTTATGTTTTCTTGGTATAGTTATTTGAGTGCATGCTAAAGCTACCTCTAATAATTCACTTGGTATAAGCCATAATGTCTTTTTAAAGGGTGTGAAACAACTAACCTGAATAGAGAAACCTTTGTCTAAGGATTTTGAACTTATTATAATTTTGTTTCTTAGATTCTGTAGCCATATTTGTTTGTATGTGTCCACTTCCTGCTAACAATAGGTACTAGTTTTGAGAAAACACAAGTCTGTCTAAAAGCCATCCACAAAAGTTATTGTTCAAGGACCATAGAGATTTATTTTATGCCTTACATCACCCTCTCCTTTGTGTTTTTTATAAGAATCTACCCATGTTAGATTACAAACTAGCCACCTATCCAACTTGCATAGGAGACCATATTCTTGTAGGAATTACACCTTCATCCAAAAACCTTGTCAACAACCTACATAATGTACCACTATTCCATCAATAGGTTGAACAAACCACATACTACAACTCATGTTCTGAAGTGGATTTTAACTCTATTGAGATCTTAAAACATTAGAGATTACCTCATCAATTATGGTGTGCATAAATCCCACATCAATAGTAAGTTGGTATTAGGAGGACCACAATTTTGTCCCTATAATAAAGGTTAACCCTTGCATAGAGTTTCACTAAAGTCACCTAGGAGAGTGACCAAATCTAATTCTCAGGCTGGTTTATTAGTATCACCCTTAACAAGCTATAAAAGACATAGAGCTATGTCAATAGCTCCAATTTAGAGTAACCCACTTCTGCTAAGGCAACCTTCACTCATAAGGAATATTTTTATTCATAATTAATCAATGGCCTAGCAATATCCCTAGATAATTGGATCTATAATTGCCATCCCAAGGGATCTGCATGAGCTTCTTTGGAACCCTAAAAAATACATGTTGACCTTCACTCTTTTAGAAGTAAGGACAATAAAAGAGCACATTAAGGCCTTTAAAGCTACACTAAAATTGATGAATATATTAGATGAAAATGTTTCATCTTAGTTATTTCTATTTACTTTTTTGGATGTAAATTATGATTGGTATTTAAATTTAACAAAAAATTTCATAACCTCTTGGGTCTAGTACCTAACAACTTTTCTTGCATAGTTTGGACAGGTCACTAATTTAGGGCTAGTGTACTAATACTTCACTAGCATCAAATAGGAACCCAATGAATCAATTTATGCCTTTAATGCAAGGTGGTATAATATGTATAATTGGTTGAGCCCAAACTACTAACCACAACTAAAATTGGCATTAGAGATGTACCAGAATGCCTAAGACCCTATCACTATAATATTATTGAAAAGGGTTGTTGCCACCAATAATCTAGCATTAACATTCAAGGAAGCAATCAATATCAATAATAAAATCAATAACTAAAAACCTAAAACACATAATAAGAATAATGGGTTCTTGATGCTCAATCTAATACCATACATGAAGCAAAATGTGCCTGCATATAATTAGAAATATTTATATGCAATTCCCCCACTAACACATACAATGTATCCAAATCTCATCTAATTGAACACTCACATGACAAAAAATGGTTACCAACACAATCAATAAGTAGTTATTCCTCTTATAGCTATTCTACAAGGTATAGAATTTACAAAGGTTGAATTAGACTCTATCTAAAATATGGTTAAAAAATTAAGTAATGACTTTCTAAACATGCATAAAAAATTGGGTAATACCAATACTTAGATGAGCAACCAAAAAATTGGGTTCCTGAGATATAATCGGCATTTCAACTGGCCTATGAATAACATCGATCAATTTGGTAAACTCATAAAAATTAACATCACTACAATATCTCTCCCCAATTGGTATAGAATCTATAATACACCTAAGCATGGTGAGCTCAATTATGTCTATTTATATACAACATTTAAAATATTCCAAATAGAATCGATTAGGAAGGATCAAATGAACAATCTACCAGAATTACATCAAGATTTGGGACTTGTCAACATGACCATGTTCTTCAAGACTCATGAATTTACTTTCTCGAGAGAGGATGAAAACAAACCTAAGGATAATTTAGAGGAAGTACATGCTTTCTATTAGTTAAAAAGTGGTGAATATAATCTAAGGAATAGGTAACCTCTAACCACCTCAACTTATTTAAATACCATATCAATTCCACCTGATCCCAAGGTAAAGAGAAACCCCCAATCTAAAGGGGAGTGATTCATTACCAAGCACAGATGAACTATGAAAATAAGGTGGATACAACATCATGGAAGATATGAATAAAATAAAGGTGAATATCACACTTCATGAGTTGTCTCAAATCATAGAATAGGAGTTACTATGGAGATCCATCACTAGAAAGATGCCCATGGAGAAGACTAGGGCAACTCTAGATAAAGCCAAAGAAGCAAAAGTCATTGATACCAATGTCATCTGCAAGAGTAATCTTGAGGTACCACCCTTTCTACTACCTATCAAAGCCTTTTCAAATAATATTCATAATTTTTTGGTAGATTTAGGGGCATCTACTACTGTTATGCATACTTTTATATGTAAAAATCTTGGCCTTACTCCTAGTCCTTCAAAGAGATTTGTATCCCAACTAGAAAAAATGGTGGTACTAGTAGTGAGAGAGTGGAACAATGTGCATATTCATGTAGTAGAGGAACCAGGAGTCCAGATGGATATTGATATCCTAGTAGTGGACATACTAGAAGGGTATGGATTATTAATGAGTAGGGACTAGTCAAAAATGCTTAATGGATACCTTCCCATAGATTTTTCACACATTTGGTTACTATGGAGAGGGGTCAAAAATAAAATCCAAATCAATAGGGATCCTAGAATGAAATATCCCATCACTAAATACAATATCAAAAATGTAGAGGTGAATTATGATTCTACCCCATTAGGCATCTACACTTTTACCATGCATAGTTTATTATAGAACATAGAACTTAAAGGATCAAACCAGTTGTGGATGATGAATTTTGATGGAACTAAGTCCAATCAATGATCAAGAGTGGGAATTGAGCTAATCAAATCTTATGGAATGATGTTGTTTGCCACTTATAGGTTACAATTTTCATGTACAAAAAATAGAGCTAAGTATGAGGCTCTAATCTTAGGCTTGCAATTTGCACTAAAGAACAATGTAGAACAAATTAAGGTATTTGATGACTCAAATCTAGTAGTCCACCATATAATAAATAAATAAATACCAATTTAAAATATCTTATTTAAAGAAGTATAAGCATAGAGTGTGGGATCTAATTGAGAGCTTTGAAGCTTTCAACATAATATCACTCCTTAGAGAACAAAATTAGGCCACTAGTTCACAAGCTATTGCTATTGCCAATTTGGATCCTTTACAAAAGTCTGAGGTAAAGTAATTTTATATTGAATTATTTTTTGTTCCATCTATTCCAAATAATGTGGAGAATGTTTAGGTTTTTTAGGATGACCAAAAAATTATCTAGTTCTTGACTAGTTCAGGAGAGCTTGAGTCCCAAATCATAGATGATAGAGATATTAGTCACCAAGAAAACATAAATAAAAAAAGAATTCTCTAGCTCAAGGGAAACTAAATACCAATTGGTTTAATCTCTTTGGAGAGGCCATTTTACTTGGATCCATGGGCATAACAACTTTGGCAGCCTAAGGTCAATGAATCTAATTTTAAGAAATAATATTTAGGGGTTGAACATAACCCACATTATGTCAATATCATTCTGAGCTGCACTTCAAAGGAGAGACAACAAATTAAGGATTTGATTACTCAATTTAGGGACATAATTTCTTGGACATATGAATATTTAAAATTATATGATCCACAAATCATCACACATATAATCCACTTGAAACTAGATCATAAACTGTTTAGATAAAGTCAAAGTCTAGTTAATCCTAACCTTGAACACCTCATTCAAAAGGAAGTGGAAAAGTTACTAAGCACTAAATTAATTTTTCCAATTTGACATTCCACTTGGGTGGCTAATTTGATCTCAGTAAGGAAGAAGAGTGGAGAGATTAGACTCTACATAGACTTCAAGAATCTAAACAAAGCCTCAAAAAAGGATAATTATCCTTTACCTTCTCTGGATGAAGTCATACAAATAGTAAGTGGATCTAAAATGATGTCCTTCTTGGATGGATTTTTAGGCTAAAATCAGGTATTGGTACATCTCAAATATCAGATGAAGACAACATTTACTGTGAAATGGGGAATGTATACATATAAAAGGATGCCATTCAACTTGATCAATGCAGGAGCTACCTTCCAACATGCCATAGACCATGCTTTCAAAATATTAACAAAGAAATGCATAAATATCTACATGGATGATCTGATAGTATTTTTAAAGAATCAACAAGATCATGTAAGTCACCTATAGTCTATATTCGAATGGTGTAGGAAATTTTATGTTTTATTAAACCCAAAAAAGAGTATGTTTGGCATTACTGAAGGTAAGATATTGGGAGACATCATCATGAAGGATGAAATTACTATTGATCTAGATAGGGTTCAAGTGATTTCAAAGATTCAACCCCCCAATAGAAAAAATGAATTATTATTTTTTTTTTAGGAAAATAACTTTTTAAGGAAGTTCATTTTAGGATTCATAGAAATTTTCAAGCCCATAAATGAAATGCTCAAAAAGGATGCTAATATAGAGTGAAACCCCAAGGCTAAAAGGTCTTTTCAAGATATTAAGGATGCTATATCACAAGCTCCAATTTTAATTAGTCCTAACTTTACAAATGATTTTTATCTATACTCTTTCACTTTTGAGCATATGATTGCTACATTCATCACTCAAAAGAAGGATGAGATGGAACATCCTATCACTTTTATGAGAACCAATTTGAAATATGATAAGCTTTAATAATCTATGATTGAAAAACATATATTTTCCCTTGTTAAACTAGTCAAGAAATTTTTGCATTATATCTTGAGGAATAAAACCATCACTATTGTACCTAATCCTATTGTCAAGCTCACCTTATCACAAAATGAGATGGGAGAAAGCTAAGTCAAATGGATGTCCAAGATCCAAGATTTAGACATATAGATATAGCCTACAAATATTTTTATAGGACAAGGCATTGTCTAACTCATAACTGAGTTGGATCCACATATCACCATCGAAGATGTATATCAAGCCCAAGTATCTAAAGGTGGATGGTATACAGATTTAATTTAGAACTTACTGACAAGAACATTTACTCTATAATATAAAAGAGAAATAAAAATATCTCTAAGGCTCAAGGTTACTCAGTACATGATAAAAAAAGGAATCCTTTATAAAAGAAACTATGAAGGGATATATCTCAGATGTCTAGCTACAGAGGAAGCTATAGAGATCCTAAGGAATTTACATTGAAATATAGGTAGTGGCTATCCTTCAAGGAATAATACAACTCTAAATATCCTAATTTTGGGTTATTATTGGCCAAAAT
>JARHVA010002686.1:1957500-2032500 GCA_037957365.1 Torreya grandis
TTTTATGTTTTTTATAGATGTGGACAAGAATGAAATGAAGCATTTAGATGTCCACAATATCAATAACAAGAAAGGAGGCAAGATGATCACCCAAGATTGAATTTCATTCAAACTAAGAGTGAAGAAAAATATACCAAAATTTTAGTAGTAGATATTGGTAAAAATATCATGATGAGAAGAACTATGATTTCTCAAAGTAACGACCATATGCATAATAAAGAATGTGGTGATGCATGGTTGTGGATAAATATTTTTTGAATAAGGGGTACTTCAGGAGGTAAGATATGCAAAGTAATTATAGATGGTGTTTGTTATGAAAATATGGTTTATAAGGACATGACTAATAAAATAGGTTTACAATTTGAAAAACATCCTAATCCTTATTAGATTTCATGGTTTAATAAAGTGAATAAAGTTACAATAGATAAAAGGTGATAAATCACGTTTTATATAGGACAAAATATAAGGATGAAATATGGTGTGATATTATATCCATGGATGCATGACATGTGTTATTTAGAAGACCATACTAGTTTGATATAAAAATAATTTATTAGAGATAAGAAGATTAAAATTTAGTTTTATGCATAAGTATTGAAGAAAGAAGACACATAATTCATTCAAATACCAATAGAATCAACAATAGTGTTGAAGGAATATTTATATATTATACATGATGAGTCACTACATAATTTACCATTAAAGAGATATAATCAACATAATATTTATTTGATTCAAGGATCAACTCTATCCAATAAATTAACTTATAGGATGAGTCTAATAGAACATGCAAAATTGAATAATTAGGTTACTAAATTAGTAAAGAAGGGTGTAGTAATGGAGATCATGAGTCCATGTACAACACTAGGATTGCTAACTACAAAGAAAGATGGAGGGAAAAAGATGTGTATGGATAGTAAAATGAATAATAAAATTACCATCAAATATAGATTTATTATATCTCATTTATAAGATATGATATACGTGATTGTATGATAAATACTTTACCAAGATTGGTCTGAGTGAATATTGTTAGATTCAAATTTGTGAAGGAGACGAATGAAAAACAATATTTAAGATTAGATATGGTTTATATGAGTGTATGGTGATGTAATTCAGATTATCTAATTCACCTAGCACATTTATAAGGGTGATAAACATAGTGCTACAATATTACATTATCTAGTTTGTGGTTGTTTATTTTGATATTTAGTCAAACTAAATAGGAACACTTAAAACATTTGATAATGCAACTTTGAATAATTTTAAATTTATGTAGAATATTTTGGTATTTTGAACATTTGTAGTTTGATCATATGGTGTAAGAATTGATGAGAAAAATGTAAAAACAATTGTTGAGTGGCATTTTCCAAAGAGCATCATAGAGGTAAGATGCTTCCATGGTTTAGCAATTTTTTACAACAAAAATCTTATAATTTTTAGTAGTCTTGTAGCACCAATAGCAAATTTTACAAGAATAAAATAATTTACATGGATGAGAACAACGACAAAAATCTTTGAATTGTTGCAAAAACATTACAAAAAAACCCATTTTAGCATTACCAAATTTTATAAAAGTGTTTAAGAGTGATTGTGATGCTTCATATGTAGGAATTGGTGCTATGTTGAATCAATAAGGAAAACCAATGCTACATATTTTAGTGAGAAATTTAATAAAGAAAGAACAAAGTATTCTATGTATAATGCTTAATTTTATGTCACTGTACAAGCATTAAGACATTAAAGACATTAGTTGGTGTTTAAGGAATTTATCCTATATACTAATTATGAGGCTTTAAATTATGTGTACACTTGAAATAAGGTAAATAGTACGCATTCAAAGTGGGTGTCTTTTTCACAGGGTTATATTTTTGCATTGAAGAATATATCATTAAAACATAATCATGTAGTCGATGCTTTGAGCAAAATATTGTTAAATACTATGGTGAGTGAAGTAGTTGTATTTACAATTATGGCAAGATAGTTGAACAACGCAAGAATCCATTAATATATGAGATAACTAATTTTCATAATGAGTATCTTATATAGGATGATTATCTCTTCAAAGTGAAATAATTATGTATTTTAGTTGGTTCTCTAAAAGACAATATTATAAAATAATTGCACATTGGTGGTTTTATTGGACATTTTTGTAAGAGGAAGATAATAGATTTGGTGGAAGAAAATTATTTTTGGCTAAATATACAAATATATGTTCCAAGATATGTTTCAAAGTGTAGGATTTATCAAGTGGCTAAAGGACATGTAAAAAATGAAGTGTTGTAAATATTGCTACCAGTTCTAAGAAAAACATGGGCATATTTGAGTATGGAATTTTTGTTGGGGTTACCAAACACAAATAGAGGTAATGATTCAATATTTACTTTTATATAAATTTTTTCTAAAATAGTTCATTTTATTACATGTAAAAAAACTAATTATGCCACTAAAGTTGCAAAACTACTTTTTAATGACATTGTGAGATTACATGGTATTTCGAAGACAATTACATCTGATAAGGACATGAAATTTCTAAGGTTTTTTTGGAGGACATCATCGAATAATATGGAAAAAACCTATAATATAGTAATTCATATCATCCACAAATTGATGGATAGATAAAAGTTATAAAAATGAGCTTGAGAAATTTGTTGAGATGCATATTCAGAGAGAAGCCCAAGCAATGGGATTTGATTTTACTATAGGCTAAGCTTGAATATAATAATTTATTTATAGAATGAGTTAGTGATGATGCAAAAGTATTTATAAATCATATACAACAATCAAAAGAAGAAGTAGGAAGAAAATTATAGTGAAGTAATAAAAAATATAAAATAGAAATATATGTTAGAAGAAAGTCAAAGGTATTTCAATAAAATTTTATGATGTTTGTTTTGAGGAAATAAATATTCTCAAAAGGCACATATAAAGATTAAAAAATTATGATCAATATTGAAATTGAAATAGGCCAAGATCTAAAATAATAACTCAGAATTGATTCATATTGAATGAATTTAAATAATTAAGAACCATTCATGAATAAGAATAAACTTAGGATTAGAGTTGACATCCAAAAATTTGAAAAAAAAATTAAAACCTAAAAAAAAATCTATTTTTAGAAGCTTTTATTTTTAAAAAAATTTGCATTCAAGCATGTGTAGCTCTAAAAGTCTCCCAAAATAGTCTAAACACTAAAATTATTGTATATGAAAAATTTCAACTAAAGTTCATGTCTGGTTATAAAATTATGTGATTTCTATAAATAAAAACAAAATCCTAAAAAATCATTAAAATATAATTTTAGACTCTCAGATGGTCTCGTTTGGCCTCTAATTATTTTTTAAAAAATGACTCTAAGGGGAAAGTGACACTTAGGAAAAAAACTAACTTTTCTATATGATCATTTTGGCATCTGGAAGAGCTCAAATGAAGCTATGGATTAAAAATTATGGCCTCCATAAGTTTGGTCTATTTTCTTTGCATCATTCTCCTTTGATTGAAAACAAATTAGCTCTTATGAGTTGCCATGATTGTACTACTACCATTTTTATTTATCAATCTTATTTATCTCATATTATATAATCTAAGTTTTATCTTCTTATTGTAATGCATCCCACTATACCAAATACCTATTACATTTCCCTTATCTTGTGCTTATTGTCTTCATATCCAAAACCTGCACTATCTTTTCTTTCTTCTCCTCTGGAACCTCTTGCTACCGATTTAATTTTTCATATTTTTTACCTTCACCATATTATCCATGGAATTTATATAAATATAAAACATTAAATATTATAGAGATATCAAAATTTTGTGGTAAAATTACCTCATAAGCATTGTCATTGATTTTCTTCACAATACTGCATGGACCAAATTTTTTGTACTTCAAATTGTTATACATCACTTTTAGAAATATTTATTTCTTCAACTAAACCATTACCAACTCTCCTTAAAATACCTTTGATCTTATTCTAATATCTACTAATGCTTTATATTTTTTATTGATTTTTTGCAACTTTCTTCTTACTCCTTGAAACTACTACTTATACTTTGCAAATGTTTCTAAATCATCACTAATTTGATCTGAAATTAGTAATTATACCAAATCTAAAACACCCATATGATTTCTCCCATAAATAATTTGAAATGGTGATTTTTCTATTTATCTATTCACAAAACTTTTATATACAAACTCAGCTTATGGTAAAGCCATGTCCTATTACTTAAGCTTCTCTCTCACTATGCATCTCAAAAAATTTCCCAAGCTCATATTCACAACTTCTATCTATCCATCTATTTTTTGGTGATATTCACTAATGAATTTTAGCTTAGTACCCATCTTCTTCCATAAAGACCTCAAAAAAAATGACTTATAAATTTTGTCCCTATGTGAAATAATAGTTTCTGGAACACCATACAATCTTAAAATATCCTTAAAAAATAATTATGAAACTCTAGTGGCATCACTGGTTTTATTACATGCAATTATAATATCTCTATACAATAAAAATTGAATCATTACCTCTCTGTGTGTTTGGTAATCCCAATACAAAATTCATACTCAAATCTGTCCATGGTCTTTTTGGAACTAGTAATGACATGTGTAGTCTAGTATTTTGTGCATGTTTTTTAGCCACCTAACATATCCTAGACCTAAAAATATATCTTGTCACATATTTCTTCATCTTTGGACAAAAATACTTTTCTTTCAGCAAATCTATTATCTTCATCTTACCAAAATGTCCAGCCAAACTACCACTATGTAATTCTCTTATTATATTCTCTCGTAAAAACCCAAAATAAATGTATAGTTGCTTCTCTTTAAAGAGATAACCTTATTTCAGAAGATACTCAAAATAATTAGTATATGTCACACTTATTAATAAATTTCTACACTACTCAACTACCTTGCCAAAATATGGACTAGTATCATATAATCCTTTGATAGCTTAAAATCTAATTATTTCACTCACCATAATAGTTAATAATGATATTTTCTTACTCAATACATAATATACCTAATTCTATTTTCCTGATTTATGTTTCAACATAAAAGTATACCCATGCAAGAAATATACCCACTTTGCATGCTTAATATTCAACTTCTTTTGTGTATTCACATACTTTAAAGCCTCATGATCTGTAAATAGGATAAAATCATTAAGCACTAGGTAATGCTTCCAATGTCTTAATTCTTGTACAATTGCATATAGTTTAACATCAATGGTAGAATACTTTATTCTTACCTCATTCAGTTTTTTACTAAAATATGCTATTGAATTTCCTTCTTGACTCAACACAGCGTCAATTCTCACAGATGAAGCATCAAAATCAACCTGAAACAATTTTTTAAAATCTAGTAATTCTAAAATTATCCTTTCTAAAATATTATTCTTTAATAATTCAAAGCTTTCTATGGATGCTTTAGTCCATACAAATTCCTTCCCTCTCATGCAATCTATTATTGGTTCCATAATACTGCTAAAATTTTGAATAATTTTTTTATAAAAAATTGCTAAACCATATAAACTTCTTATCTCTATAATGCTTGTTGGAATTGGCCACTCGAAAATTATATTTATCTTTTCTTTATACATTGTCACACCAACTATTGAAACTACAAATCCTAAAAATACCAAATTGTTCTACATAAGCCTACACTTCTTCAAATTTGCATACTTATCCTTTCTTAACAGATCCAGTACCATTCTCAAATGTTGTAAGTGTTCTTCTTTAGTCTTATTGAATATCAAAATATCCTCAAAATAAAAAACCATAAAATTACTAATATATTCTCTTAGCACTATATTTGTCATAATCATAAATGTGTTAAGTGCATTAGATAATTTGAAAGGCATCACCATCCACTCAAATAAGCCATCCCTAGCCTTGAATTCAATTTTCCACTCACCTCCTTCAAAAACTACAATATGATAATAACCACTCCTTAGATCAATGTTGATAGAATATTTTGCTACTACAAGTACATCTATCGTATCATCTAAATGAGGTATAGAAAATCTATACTCGATTGTAATTTTATTAATTACTCTACTATCCACACACATTCTTCATCTTCCATATTTATTTGGAATTGGAAACATGGATATTATATATGGACTCATACTCTCTTTTATCAACTTCTTTATTAACAATTCAATAACCTATTTATTTAATTATGAATGTTCTACTTGACTAATCTTATAAACTACTTGATTGGGTAGAACTGATCCTAGAATCAACTCAATGTGATGTTGAATATCTCTCTTCGGTGTTAAACCATCTAGTAATTCATCAAACATAATATTTACATATTTTTTCAACACTCTTGCTACTTCTATTGGTATTTTTATCATTTTTGTGTTCGCATTCTTTTCTACTAATACATAAAAATAACTTGTCACCTTCATATCTTGGATAATTTTTTTAGTAAAGTATGCTTTTTACCTTCTATTCCTCTATAAGAGGTAACAAAACTACCTTTTTACCACCTTTACAAAAAGTATACATGTTCTTTACTCCATCATGAATTACATTCTTGTCAAATTACCATGGTTTCCCCAACATCACATGGCATGCATCCATTGGAATAACATCACACCATATTTCATTATTATAATTTTTTCCTATAAAAAACTTGATTAAACACATTTATCTACTATAACCTCATTCCTTTTCTTAAACCATGAAATCTAATAAGAATTAGAATGATTTTCACATTGTAAATGTAGTTTTTTAATCATATTTTCACAACTACCAACATCTATAATTACTTTGCATAGCTTTCTACCTAAAGTAAATCTTGTTAAAAAAATATTTGATTGCAACCATACATTATCACCTTCTTTATTATGAACTTGTTCCCACCTTCAAGCGATCATTACTTTTTTCATCATGAGATTCTCTCCAACATCTATTGGTACAATTTTCATATTTTTCTCTTCTCTCTCAATCTCAACTAGATTCACTCTTGGGTGATTCTCTCACCTCTTTTATTGATCTTGATAATGTAGAAATTCAAATGCCTTGTGCCCTTCTTCTCCACATCTATAACAAACATAAGATCTGTGCTGATTTGGGAACCATCCTCTAGCACCACCATAACCTTGTCCTCTCTGAAACTCTCTTATTCTTTGTTGGTATTTTAACCCTTACCTATTCTCATCTTGTCTTTTTTTACCATGTGATCATTCACCTCTATTATTATTAGACTTACCTCTAATGGTATTAAACCCACTTCATCCTCTAATTAGAGGGGATCCACCTCTTCTTGGACTAATAGATATTCTCTTAAAATTCTATCTATTTTGTTTGTATTTTGTATTCAAAGCTAATTGATAAGCCTTCCTCCATGCTAAGTATTTTATGCATACTTAATTAATCTTAAATAGTAAATTTCAAACCATTTACATACCTTGCAGCCATCTATTTTATATTTAATCAAGCTCCACTCATATGGAAAGCTTATAAAACACATCTATATAATCTTATATACTATGATCCTTTTATCTCAAATTCTGGAATCTTTTGTATAAGGTTTGTGTATAATCCATAGGAATAAATTTCTCCCTCAGCTTCTTCTCCATATTTTCCATGAATTAATATTATCTTTACCTTTTCTCTATCTATTTTTCGTCAAGTGATCCCACCAAATCATTGCATGACCTTGCAATTTTATGCATGCAAACTTTACATTTTTGTCTTCTCTCATAGTATTTCACTTGAAGAACATATTTATGTATTCATCTAATCTATCAATTCTTATGATTTTAAATTACCTCCATAATCTAGAACATCAACCTTGATTTCTTCATTTTTTCTTTCTAAATCTTGAACCATCATCTCTTCTATCGATGGTGGTTAATCTTACTATTCTTCTTCTTGTTGAATATCTTCATCATGATATATGGCTTTCTTGATTTCATCACCACATTGTCTTCTTCTTTGATTGATGATAATCTTGATTAATTTTTTGATCTGATACTATATAAAGAACCTAATTACTATCAATACTAAAATTATAATAGGCCAAGACCTAAAATAATAACTCATAATTGATTCATACTAAATGAATTGAAATAATTACAAACATGCATAAATAATACTCAATTCAGTATTAGAGTTGACATGCAAAAATTTATAAAAAAACTAAAATCTCAAAAAAAATAAAAAATTAGCAACTGTTATTTTTAGCAAGTTTTGTATGCAAATACGTGCAGCTCTAAAAATCTTCTAAAATACTTTAAACACTAAAATTAACCTATAGGATAAAATTTAACTAAATTTCACGTTTGGTCTTTAAAATATACAACTTCTAAAAATTAAAAAAAAATCATGAAAAATCATCAAACTGTAATTTTGGACCGTCAAATGGTCTTGTTTGGCCTCCAATTTTTTATTTATTTATTTTAAAATGCCTCCAAGCAGAAAGTGCAGCTTATGGTAACAACAAGCTTTTTGAGGTGGTCATTTTGGGACATGAAAGAGCTCAAACGGAAGTACAGATCAAAAGTTATGGCCTTCGAAAGTTTGACCTTTTTTTTTGCATCAACATACAACAAGTTGAAATACAATAAAATTGGACCATGTAGTATTATAAATAAAATCAATGACAATGCTTATGAGGTGAGTTGATCTGTAACTCTATTTGAGCTCTCATTCATGCCAAAATAACCATCTTTAAAAATTTAATTCAGCAATAAGTTGTATTAACTATTTAATGACGTTTTCAAAACTTCCAGAAGGTCGTAAATGATCCATTGAGAGTTTTAAAATGTGTTTTAATATTTTTCAGTATTATTCTATTTTTGGAATTATTGTATTTTTGGAACTTGACATGAATTTCACTTCAAATTTGTGTTTTAAGTTAATTTTAATGTTTATGAGATATGTAAATTTTTTTATAATTACTCAAGTTTGCATGTGAAACTTACTAAAAATAATAATTTAATTTTTTCAGATTTTTGAATTTTCCATACCAACTTCAATTCTAAATTTAGGTTTATTTTATTATCATGCTCTTATTTGTAATTATTTAATTTATTCAATATAAATCAATACAAGTTATTATTTCCAAATATTATATTTATTAATTTCTTTGCCTTAATAATATTAAAGTTCATTATTTCTTTCTTCTAATTGTATATATAAATATATATAAGGAACCTTATGTAATATTAAATCACACTAATGTTTCATAGTTTTATATTTTTTCAATCAAACAAAAAAATTAATAACATGTTTCATAAGAAATTAATTCTTCTAACCTTTTGCAAGCCCTCTTCATCATTGAAACTTGTTAAGATAATTGATAAACTTACCACACAAATAAGAAATTTTTTGCATAATATTATTATGTTTCATTTAAATATTTAATATTAACTTTTTTTAATTTATTTTTCATTTCTAAATTAATCAAAGGACAGTTTTTACTTAAAAATATATATTGCCATAAAATTTATTACAATCTTTTAATATTTTTAATCCATATTTGTTTATTATTAATTTTTAAATCTTATAGCGTAATTTAGAATATACCAATGATTTATAATATTTATATAGAATGCCATTAAAATGTGAAAAGTTTTTTCTTTCTTCTTTTATTTTATTGGAATCGGGTCTTCGCTATCTTTCATATAATTAACAAGACACTTTTCCCACCTTATCAGCATTACTAATTATAACTTCCTATTATTGTTTCTGTAAACAGCAGATCATAATTGAGTTTGGGAAAATAGCGTCCAACAGTGGTGGAGATTTTTTGTTCCAGCGGAATGAATGGAAACAACTCAAGGAAAACTTGAAGTAATGTTATTGTTTTTCTTGTCTGCAGCACCTCCCTCCCAATTCGGTGATGGGAAAAAGTTTCGTATGGAATGGTGCAAATTTGTTCCAAATAGTGGAATGAATGAACACCATCAACTACACTATTGTGGCTGTACAATTCAACCACAGCTTGACGTGTGTGGTGGTTTTTTAATCTGTCATGTATTAACAACTGGATTGAAATTAAAGAAAAGAAATTGAAAGGAAGCCTTTTTTTTTTTTCAGGACATCAGTGCCTTACTTAAGTCTGCAAAGTAAATTATAACATAGATACGACAAATATTTTAGCACGAAAAGGAAAGGAAAATAAATGAAAAGCTTTTTCTTAAAGTCTATTATACCAAGGCTTTAAAAAATTCTGAGCCACATTGTGTAGCGGATGCACGAACAAAGACGGAATGAGTGGGCGCCTGAAATTTGAGAAGTAATAAGTGTTCTATAAATCGAGAGGCATACAATGGAAAGCTTGCGAGGTGTCTCTCTTATTGAAATGAAACGTCAATTCAATCAATCTCACACCGTCTCTGATTTTGGTAATCATATCTCTTAATTTACTTCTAATGGAAAACAGAATTAAAAGACGAATTTTCTATACTTGCTGAGCGATGGAGGTGAATTAAGCGTGAGAGTAAATTGCTGGGGAGCTGTACTTGATCACAGTGGAGGATCTCTCTTTAACATTCATTCCCACGCAAAAGTGCCTACAATTTAGGCTCCTATTTTAATTTTTTATATACATTTTTGTTTATAGTTGTAGATTTCTTGTTTGTTATGTTTTCATATATACGTAGAAGGTGCAATATAAATGCTGCAAAATTAAAATAAATATTTTTAAAATGGTTTGAAATAGAAAGGAGGAAGAATACAAACAAAAGGTTTTAAGATGATGTTTGATATAAAAAAGTTTAAAATTAATTTATTTTTATATGATTAAAAGATGTAAAGGGATAAATTAAAGAAAGGGAATGCATGTGAAATACATGTAATCAATTAAAAGGGAGGTCAAGCAAGAAGTACAATCTTTATTCTTTTTTAGTTGATAAATATGCATATGTCATTTGGTTAGAAAACCATGCACTTTACAATAAAGAAGAATAATAAATTGTAATAATTGAAATAATTAAATAGATAAAAATATCTAATATGCATGAAATAAAACAAAGAATTTAAGTGATAAATTTTTAACAAAGTTAAGAAAATATCCACAATATAAGATATCAAGTTTTATTAATTTCAAGATAAAAAGATTACATGTGAATTTATTATGTAGATAGCATGTGAACTCTACAAAGATAAATATGTTTAATTGGTAAAACACTATTAGGATTCCTCCTTATAAAAATAGAGTGAAAGATGCCATTAGAACTTTCCTTCTAAAAGTAAAATCTAGTGGAACTCCTCTTCCTAGAAATAGGTGTTTGACTCCTTGATTTTTTACTTCAAGGGTGATTCTCCCAAACCCCCACCATGCCCACAAGACTTGCATGAGACAATAGTCAAGGGAGGTGGCGAGGGAGGGGATAGAGGAGGCTCATTGCCCCATCACACCCTCCCTATCAAGATGTGGGCTACAAACTACGTTACAAAGGGATTCAAAATTAACATTGTTGTCACATTTCTAACAATCTCCACCTTGACCACCATTTTTGTCTAATATCTTACCAAGTAACTCATCATGTTTTCTGCAAGTCAAGAGAACCCAAACACCATTTTAGATTCTCTAAAAAATTTAGTTTTGTCAACATATCAATACTATTTTCCTTTATGTGAACCTTTTCAAGTATTACTTTTCCTTCATCAATCCCCTATCTGACAATATGGTAATTTACTACATTATGCTTTGTCCTACTTGAATAAGTTGGATTCTTGGCCAAATAAATTGTACTCTGACTATCACATAGTACTTTGATTTTGTATTGATGTCTTCCAAACTCACCCAATAGGCCCTTTGGCCAAATAGCCTCCTAACAAGCATGGTAGGTAGCCACATATTCTACCTCAGTAGTTTATTTAGCAACAATATTTTGAATCTTAGACATCCAACTAATTGCTTTACTTGTAAATGTGAAAATGTAACTGGATGTTGATCAAAATAAAAATCAACATATCTAAAAAAAGAATCACCAGATCTATTATATGTGATGTAATAGTCACTTGTATCTCACAAGTAGCAAAACACCCACTTCACTATTTCCCAATGTTCTTTACCTAAATATTCCATATATCTACTTATAACTCAAATTACATGTAAAATATTTGGCCTTGTACATACCATAGCATACATTAAACTTCCTATTGCTCTAATATATGGTACATGAGACATATAGTGCTTTTTGTTGTCACTACTAGGACATAAACTTGAAGAAAAGTTGAAATGTGAAGCAAAAGGGATACTAACCAATTTAACATACTTCATACTAAATATGGTTAGTATCTCTTCTAGATGCCTTTGTTTTGATAACCAAAGCTTACCATTTTTATCATCTCTATGTATTTCAATGCCTAAAAGTTGTTTTTTGCTTCTAGATCTTTCATATCAAATATCATAGCTAGACAAGCCTTTAAATTGTTAATTTGTTCCATGGTTTTGCTTGCTACAAGCATATCATCAACATATAATGTCATTATAATGAATAAGTCACTATCAAAACTTGAAATAAACACAATGATCATACTCACTCTTAACAAAATTAGGCTCCCCATGAAAGAATAAAACTTTTTGTACCATTGCTTGGGTGACTATTTCAGGACATACAATGATTTCATGAGCTTGCAAACAAATCCCTTTTTTCTATCATATATATAATATATATATATATATATATATATATATATATATATATATATATATATATATATATATATATATATATATATATATATATATATATATATATATATATATATATACTCTCCATGCAATAATGTTGTTTTAACATCTAACTACAACTCCAAATCAAGTAATGCTACTAATGTTAAGACAACTTCAATAGATACTAGTTTAATCATTGGTGGAAAAAAAATCATTGTAATCAATACCTTATTTCTATGAAAATCCTTTGTCCACAAATCTAGCCCTATACCTTTCAACTTTATCATTAACACGTATCTTTTATTTGTAAACCCATTTGCAGCCAATTGGTTTTCTACTTTTTGGAAGCTTTACTAGGTCCCATGGTTTATTCTTACCTAAAGCATCCATTTCCTCTTACATTGAACTTTTTCATTTGGAGCTATCCTCATCTTCCAATGCTTCCTAATAAAAACTAGGTTTCCAATCATTAGAAATCAAAGCAATCAAAATATTAGCACTGTACTTACTAAGAGGATCCCTGACTCGTGTAGATCTTCATGTTTAGAGGTGTTTCTTCATGTTTTGACATCCATTTTGACTGCTAAGTTGTTTACTCATTTTTTTATAAATCTTCAACATCTTCACTATCAACATTCATTCCCACATAAAAGTGCCTACAATTTAGGCTCCTATTTAAATTGTTATGTATAGTTTTATTTATAGGTGTAGATTTATTGTTTGCTATGTTTTCATATATATCTAGAAGGTGCAATATAAATATTTTGAAATTAATATAATTTATTTTTAAAATTATTTGAAATGAAAATAAGGTGGAATACAAACAAAAGACTCTAAAACATTGTTTGACATAAAATATATTAAAATTATTTCATTTTTATATTATTAAGAAATATAAATGGATAAAGTAAATAAAGGAAATGGATGTAAAAAATATGCAATCAATTAAGAGGGATGTTTATTAAAGAATAAAATATTTGTTCCGAATATGCCATCTAACATTCTCACATATTGATCAAAAGAGAAAGGTGGCAAAATTTTAAGGTCTTACAATAATTACACTCTTCTTAATGTTATCAAAGTTCACTAAAGTCAATATTTTTTTTCCTATTGTTAGTCCCTATAATTTACG
Source organism: Torreya grandis (assembly GCA_037957365.1). Classification (NCBI taxonomy): domain Eukaryota; kingdom Viridiplantae; phylum Streptophyta; class Pinopsida; order Cupressales; family Taxaceae; genus Torreya; species Torreya grandis. The sequence continues at coordinate 1,971,270 of JARHVA010002686.1, forward strand.
TATTTATGTATTGTGAAAGCCCATATCATTTTAAATACAAGTTGTTTGAATTTTTCACATATTAAGGATTTTTAAAAATCAATGTTAAGCATGCATGCACACGCGCGTGCGCGCGCGCACGCACACACACACACACACACACACACACACACACACACACACACATTCAAAATTTTAGTGATTCACTATTTGCATTATAAAATATACCATGAATTTCACCAAGAGCACCATTCACTAAACTAGCTTCAACTCATGAATTGAATGCAATAACTTTTTTTGTTGTTATATATAACCCCAAACATTCAAAATCTTAGTGATTTACTAACTAAATTATAAAATATACTATGAATTTCACCAAGAACACCATTGACTAAACTAGCTTCAACTCATAAATTAGATGCAAGAACTTTATTTGTTATTTTCATGATAAAATTTAGATATTTGATATCTCATTATCAAAATCTCCACAATTATTTTTCTATGTAAATTCTACACTCCTCCATAGAATCGCCATATTTAATGATATAAAAAAATATTCATTAATATTTATATTCTTCCTTTAAAATTCTATAAAGGTCTTTAATATATTAATTCCATTTTTTGTAAAGCAAATAATATTTTCTAGATTAAATTCTATTGCATATATAAAGACATAAAGGTTCTTTTCATATTATATTGTCCCAAACTAATGGTAGAAATAACTATATATTTAAAAAAATCATAACCATAAAATAAATGTTTATTTTTTCTTACTTTGAAATCCTTATTGTATTTAGTTGATAGTTCAAATTTTAAATTAGAAGATGAATATTATTGCATTTAAATATCTAAATATAAAATCAATAACTTAAAATCATATTTATATAACATTATTTTATTTGCTTTTGATTTTATGGTATATAAACTATTGGTAAAAAATAAATTGAATTTCGATTCTAAAACAAATTTAAATGTCCTTAAATATTAAATTGACATTATTTTGATTTAATATATTCAAGTCATGCATAGGATAGTTTACAATTTTCTTAAAATGTGGCTATCATAAATTAGTTGTATATTTATATAAAATTGTCAATTTCTATTAAATAAATGTATGTTAATCATTTTATTGAATAAAATTATACTTGTATACTCTTATAATGTAGTTTTATAAATTAGTTCTTATTAATGAATTTATCTTTTGTTGATCATAAAATATTATTAATTTTTTCGTTTATAATGTGTGCATAAAATTGTAGAGGTTTACATTATATATTATTAATTAATTTGATCGGTTCATATAAAATAATAATTAATTTAAATATAATATCATAATTTTTTAGAGAAAGTTTGTTATTTTATTAAAAAAATGCATATACTATAATTTTATTCACATAAATTTATTTTTCATTGCCATTCCTAACCATTCATTAAGATGTCAAGAATCTTCAAAACTTAATCTTATCATAAAAATATGTGCCTTATGTTTCATATCTGATTGACAGTTCACATTAGATGTTAGAAAATCAATATGATCTGATTTTCATGCTTCTAAATATTACCATACAAAACACATTTTACATAATCATATGTGCTTCATTAAAATATTTAATATTGACATTTTTGTAAACATGTTTTAATTTTTTATTGTATGCAGCGAATTGTAATTGAGAGAGGGAAAATAGTGTATAACAGTAGTGGAAGCTTTGTTCCAGCGGAATGGATGGAAACCATGACGCACACTTCTTATTTTTTCACTCTCACAGTCCATTCGCTCCATTATAAGCGATACATCTCAAGCAAAGCTTGACATGTGTAACAAAATTCCTAAGTTTATTTTTCTAGTAGCGCATGTAATAGTGCAGATTTGTTCCAGAAGTTTAATAATAAGCTGTACAACTGCGCTACTTTTATTCTTTCACCAAGTCGAATCGTCCAATAATAAGCTGTACAATTCAATTTGACGTGTATGGTTTTTTTTTTTTTTTTTTTTTTTTTTAATTATTAAATTTGTCATGTATTAACAACTGGATTTAAAGGAAAGAAAAGGAAGCTCTTTTTTCCAAGGATATCAGTGCCCTTCTTAAGTCTGCCAAGTAAATTATATCGTGGATACTTCAAATATTTTCTTGCCACAATCTACCACTGAAAGGAAAGGAACCAGAAAGAGATGAAAAGCTTTTTTATAAAAGGCTACGATACATCGAGGCTTTACAGCATATAAAACCACAAAACAAATCTCACCCACAATCTGTGGCAGATTCACGGACAAAGAAGGAATCAGTGGACATTTGAAATTAGAGAAGTAATATGTTTTATATGAATCGAGAGCCATGCATGGAAAGCTTGCGAGGTGTATCTCTTATTGAAATGAAACGTAGGGTGCCCTAGGGTCTCCATGAATTTTGAGACGGTGACTGTTAAGTCTCTGCAGTGACCAAAATTGATGACCCCTTGACAACTAAATGTGTTGCAACATTGCAAATCCCGATTCGTAATACCCATATCCGCAATCCTATACTCACCTACAGACTGTAATTCAACAAAGAAGACATTTCAGGTTATATGGATAAATCAGAAAGCAAACGAAAACATCCTCAAAGGCACGAAATTGTTCATCCATAATCAATAAAAATACGTCTCTCCAAACATAAATGGAAAAACAGACATGTATGACTGTGATTGAGGAAAGAATAGTAAGTACAGCCAATACACAAACGTGTAGGGACATAGTCATCATGCACGTCATTGTCCACCTCACCACCATGGCTCCGGCCCACCCCCTCTACGTAACATAAAGAAAGCTAATGTATAAAATCAAAGGGTACACGAAAAGAAGCATCTGTGAACATGAGAATCATGAAGGAAAATATGAATAGAAAATAAACAAGAAAACAGGAACTGTTTACCTGGAACTCAGAAAGCTACTGCTTGTTATGGAAAACACAATTTTATTCATCTTCTATTTTCCTTGATTACAATGTGCGCCCTTAGCGTCTTTTTATAGATTTAAAAAATTAAACAATAACTGAAAATAGACTCATCTATTATTAGCTTCAACTACTTAACTAACTGCTTGTTCAAACAAACTCATATCTAACTGATTGTTAACTAACTCAATCCTAACTGTCAGTTTACTAACTGATGCTTAACACCCAGTTTACTAACTGTTTGTTTAACTGCTTGCTTGCATGATAAAGGAGGGAGGTGGGAGAAATTATCTCCAATTAATCTTGACTTTCTAACACTCCCCCTTAATTTCTACCACTTACAATTTTAGCATTTACAATGCCTAAATTTTGTCTCAAATAATCAAAGGTCTCTTTTGGTAATGCCTTTGTAAATATATCTGCTAGTTGATCTTCAGATCTACAAAAATCTAGATGGATTTCTCCATTGTTCACTAATTCTCTGATAAAGTGAAATCTTGTATCTATGTGCTTGCTCCTCTTGTGAAACACATGATTTTTTGATAAAGCGATTGCTGATTTGTTATCACAGAAGATTGGTGTTGACTCCTTCTGTGCCTGTAATAAATCTTTCAATATTCTTCTCATCCATGTTGCTTGACATGCTGCTGATGTGGCTGCAACATACTCTGCTTCAGCTGATGAAAGTGTAACTATAGGCTGCTTTTTGGATGCCCATGTGACCACACCTATGCCTAATATAAAGGCATGTCCAGAAGTACTCTTTCTATCATCAACGCTACCTGCAAAATCACTATCTGTAAAACCAATCAAACTAAAATCGTTAGTTGTGGAATATAAAATTCCATAATCTGTAGTTCCTGCCACATATCTTAATATCCTTTTTCCAACTTGCCAATGTGAGTCTTTTGGTGACTCCATGAATCTTGAGATTAAGCTAACCCCATAACTGATATCTGGTCTAGTAGCTGTAAGATACATCAAACTACCAACTAGCCTTTTGAATATTGTAGAATCAACATTAGATCCTTTGTCTTCTTTGCTAAGTTTAGTCCCTGTAGCAACTGGTGTAGGTGCTGGTTTACAATTTAGCATCTTAAATCTTTTTAACACATCCTTTGCATAGTTTGTTTGACAGATAAATATTCCTTTCTCTGATTGTTCAACTTCTATTCCCAAAAAATACTTCATTAATCCCAAATCTGTCATTTCAAATTCATTCTTCATTGCTGATTTAAAAGTGTCTACAGACAAATTTTCAGTAAAAATCAAATCATCAACATATAAACACACAATTAAAATTTGACCTTCTTTGCTGATTTTTGTGTACAAAGTAGGCTCACTATCGCTTCTGCTGAATCCTTTGCTTATCATATAAGAATCTATCCTGCTATACCATGCTCTTGGTGCTTGCTTAAGACCATAAAGAGCTTTCTTCAATCTGTAAACTTTTTCTTCATGTCCTTGAACTTCATAACCTGTGGGCTGTTTCACATATACTTCTTCATCTAGAAATCCATTCAAAAAAGCTGATTTTACATCCATTTGATATACATACCAATTATTCTGAGCAGCTATGGATAATACCATTCTTACAGTATCCAATCTAGCAACTGGTGCAAATGTTTCATTATAGTCCACTCCATGTTCTTGTGCAAAACCTTTTGCAACTAACCTTGCTTTGTGCTTTTCAACATTTCCATCTGCATCAAATTTAGTCTTATAAACCCATTTAACTCCAATACAATCCTTACCTTCAGGTAGAGTAGTTAGATCCCATGTTTGATTTCTTTCAATAGCATTCAATTCTTCATCCATTGCTTTTAGCCAATGTTCCTCATTCACTGCTTCTTCATAAGACATAGGGTCATGAGTGAAAAGAGCAAAATTTGAAACCAAATCTAATTTTTCTTCTTCTTGATTGTAAATCTCATTTAAACTTCTCATCTTCTTACCTTTAAATCTTGCTCTTAAAGTAGCAAGAGTTGGATCTGATTCATTACTTACTTGTGAATTTGGAGTAGGGTGACCTGCATGACTAGATGATTCACCTTGTTCAAACCTTCTTGGTGTTCTTACTGGAGTGTTTGTACCTGTTTGTGTAGAGGATTGTCCACCTTGCAAATTTTGTTCTTCAGAAACTTCTTCATCCTGTGGAATTGGTGCCCCAACAATGATGGTGCTACCATCCCATGCTTCTACTTCCTTAAATTCAACATCCCTGCTAATAATCACTTGCTTTGAAATTGAGTTATATAATTTATATGCCTTTGATTCTTCAGAATATCCAATAAAAATGCATTTCTCACCTCTATCATCAAGTTTCTTTCTCAATTTAGATGGTATAAGAGAATATGCTACACAACCAAAAATTCTGAAATGATATACACTATATTTCTTACCATTCCATGCTTCTTGTGGAATTCGATCTCTGACACTCTTTGTTGGGCTTCTGTTCAGAATATACACTGCACAAGCTATTGCTTCTGCCCAATATTCATTTGACAAGTGTTTAGCTTTCAACATGCTTCTTGCCATTTCCATGATTGTTCTGTTCTTTCTTTCTGCTACACCATTCTGCTGTGGTGTGTACCTTGTAGTTAACTGTCTTTTGATTCCATGATATCTGCAAAAATCTTGAAATTGATTAGACATATATTCACCACCTCTATCAGATCTGAGTACCTTGATATATCGGCCACTCTGCTTTTCAACCATTGCCTTGAATTCTTTAAACTTTCCAAATGCTTCAGATTTGTTTTTGAGAAAGTAGATCCAAGTCTTTCTGCTAAAGTCATCAATGAATGTTAGAAAATAAGTACTACCTCCAAATGATGGAGTTTGCATTGGTCCACATAAATCACTATGGACTAACTCCAATATTACCTTAGCTCTATATGAGCCTCTTACTGGAAAACTCTCTCTATGCTGTTTTGCCAGAATACAACTGTCACATGAACTTCCTGGCTGTTCTATTGGTGGTAAACCCTTCACCATATTTTTCTTCTGTAACAAATTTAAAGCTCCAAAATGTAAGTGTCCATACCTTAAGTGCCATAACCATGATTGATCTAGCTGTATGGATTTGTAGTGAGCTTCTTCTTCTCCTTGGATGCACTGAATATGAAGAGGGAACATGCGATTCTTGGTCATCTCCACTTTTCCTATCAACCTGTCACTTGGAACCTTGTCCAATATTGTGCAGACATTATCCATAAAAGATACTCTGTAACCTTTCTGCACTAACTGACCAACACTCAAAAGATTATGTTTTAATCTAGGTACAAAATAAACATCAGGTATAAATCTTCTTTCACCATTCTTGGCCAAAACATTTATGTCACCTTTACCCATGACATCTACTGTGATATCATTTCCTAGTTTCACTTCTGATCTTACAGAATCATCAAGACTAGCAAAAAATTCTTTATTTCCTGTCATATGATTACTGCATCCACTGTCTAAAAACCAAATATCTTTAGCTTTTTCTTGAGTAACATTACAAGTAAGAAACATGCTTCCGGAATTAGAACTAGATTCATCTGTGTAATTAGCATTCTGATTGTACACATATCCTGGTTTATTTCTGCAGTCACTAGCATAATGACCATATTTCTTGCAATAATAACATTGAACATTAGATTTATCAAACCTTTGAGAACCTTGCTGTGAGTGGTTGTGACCACGTCCTCTGTTGTTGTAGTTTCCTCTACTACTGTAGTTTTTAATATTGTTCTCATCTTCCTCTGAATTGTTCTTTCCATATCTGCCTCTGCCTCTTCCTCTGAAGCTTGACCTGGCTCTTCCTCTTCCTCTGCCAACTGATACCTGTGACTTGAATGCATTCTCAAGTGAAGAGTTATTTCTATTCATTCTGGATTCATGTGTTAACAAAGAACCCATTAATTCATCTACAGATAATTGTTCCAAATCTTTAGTTTCTTCAATAGCTACAACTATAGCATCAAATTTACTGGGTAAACATCTGAGTACTTTCTCTATAATCTTCTGATCTATCATCGTTTCTCCATTAGATCTAATCTGATTCACTATATTCAAAACTTGACCCATAAATTGATCTATTGATTCTGATTCATTCATTTGCAAATTTTCAAAAGTTCTTCTTAGAGATTGCAATTTAGCAATTTTTACCTTTGTATTACCTCTATAAGTGGTCTCCAAGATTTTCCATGCCTCTCTGGATCGCGTTGCTGCTGCAACTCTGGAAAATATCGATTCATCCAATCCCTGTTGGATTATAAATAAGGCTTTTGCATCTTTCTTTCTGTTCTCTTTAAGGTGGTCCTTTTGTGCTTGATTTAACACCAGATGGGCTGCCTCGTCCTGCGGTTCTACAAAACCACTTTCTACCAAATCCCATACATCTTGTGAGCAAATAAAGTTCGCATCTTAATTGCCCAAAAATCGTAATTCTTACCATCAAAAATGGGAATTTGAGGCTGTGAAATACTGTTAGATGCTGCCATTTCTTAAGCTTGAATGACTTTCTGGTCACTGTTTCTGACACACAGTCACCGCCGTCGGTTACACTGCCGAGGTCGGTCGCTGAAATCGCCGACGTCGGTTCTTTCTGCCGTCGTCGGTCACTTTTTGGTCTGGGGTCGGCCGATGTCGGTCTATAACTGCCGATGTCAGTCTCTGCGCTGCCTGCTGGCAATACCTGCGCTTTTCCTTCACCCGACTGCTTCGCTCCCCTTGCTGGCTGCTTTTCTAACCAGGGTTTTCTCTTTCTAACCTGCACTCTTCTGCCACAACCTGCGCTCTGATACCAATTTGAAGGAAAATATGAATAGAAAATAAATAAGAAAACAAGAACTGTTTACCTGGAACTCAGAAAGCTACTGCTTGTTATGGAAAACACAATTTTATTCATCTTCTATTTTCCTTGATTACAATGTGCGCCCTTAGCATCTTTTTATAGATTTAAAAAATTAAACAATAACTGAAAATAGACTCATCTATTATTAGCTTCAACTACTTAACTAACTGCTTGTTCAAACAAACTCATATCTAACTGATTGTTAACTAACTCAATCCTAACTGTCAGTTTACTAACTGATGCTTAACACCCAGTTTACTAACTGTTTGTTTAACTGCTTGCTTGCATGATAAAGGAGGGAGGTGGGAGAAATTATCTCCAATTAATCTTGACTTTCTAACAAATCAAACGAAGATTAAGTTTGGCCAGAGCTTCTCCTACATATTGTGAGACCAAGTCATTGGACACTTCATGAACACCCTCATCGCCTTGGCTCCACTCCCTCCCCTCATGCTACAATATTAAACTTGACATAAAAAAAAATCAATGTGTATGCGAACTTAGCAAATATTCATTATCATACATATGGAAAGAGAATATTAAATATGGCATGGCCATTTCATGAAGTATATTAAAATTACATGTGTTGCCCCCTCGTTTGAATTGATAATAGGAAAATAATAGAATGCCCACCGAGTTTCTCCAACAGAATATTGGTGGCTACGGAATGGTTGTCTAGGCCCAATGGGAATCCCACTCCCACTGGTTGGTGCACCACGTGAAACCCTATTATGATCTATGATGAGCCGACGAAAGAGGTCTAAACTCGAGGCATATCCAAAATGATGATTGGATATTGATTTCTTTCTCCTAATTGAATCGATGCGACAAGCGATTATTATCAACAAACAATACTCGAACTAAAAACTTCACCTGCAAGGGTAATAGCTGAAATTGCTGACAATCTATTTAGTCTCAGCCAAAATTTGTTGCAGAAAATTATTTCCTTCCAGCACATCCATCATAAATCTAGACCATTGAATAGTCAAAGTAGTAATTGGAAACATACAATAATTTGCATGTATGTTAGTTTAGAATACGGTTTACAAGATTTTGACCCAAGTATCTATGAACTAGAAAAATCAGCTTCAAAGTAATGGTTGCCATAACACTCAATTATTGTGTAGAAGGGAATGAGAAATTGATTAGCTATAGACATAACAAAGAAATCATGGAATTCTTTATGTGTCACCATCCTTTTATCTTCCTATGAGGTATGTGATTGGTTCACATGGTAGTCTTTCATTTGCCATAGGATCATGTGCTAAGAAGTTCCCTCTACATTACATGATTCCATTGGAATCTTCATTATTGAATCCAAGCACATATGAATCAAGAAATGAGTTGTTCAAAATAAAAATTCAACAAATAATAGGAAAATAACAGATCACAATTTTATTAAATTCTCAAAAAAATAAAATGCAACATTCAACTTAGAAATGTTTCAAGGTTTTTGTCATTAAAATGAAACTCTAACCCTTTACCATCAAGGGTTCTCAACAAGCCTATATTGTGTCCATGATGTAGGAGCTTAGCTTGAGTTGTGGGTTTTTTGCAAATTTTGGTTTTATTTAGTTATAGAATGTATTGTTAGGTCACTAAAGTGGTGTTCCAATCCTCAGACTTTTCAATTTTATCCATAGACACCAGAAACTAGTTTTCTAGCCAATACTGAGAAATTTGAAATTTGTTTATTGTAACAAGAGTTTTTAGGAGTTTTCTTCATCTTCATGGGCATTTAACGGTCATGATCTTGATTGTAGGGATCAAAGTCAATCTTGTGACATATCTTAAGTGATCAAAATATCATAACTCTTAATTTCCCATGTCAAACTCAATCAGGGCTAACTATTAAGTGGACTCAAAGAGTCAGGTAGGAGGTTGGTAGAGTTGGGCATCAAATGGAAGGAAGGAAAAGAACAAGAAAAGTAAGAGGTTAAGTGGAGAAGACAAGAGACAGAGTGGGGATATATCAATAACCCTAAAAATGTTGAAGAAAGAGGTAGAACGTTGAAAAAAATGAAGGATTGAGAGGACTCTGTGACAGTGTACATGAAATATAGAAATCAAGAACCTTTCATTGACTGTTGTACTTCCATTTATAGTTGGTGTTATGTTTAAGTAGGTTCATTTGATTTTTTGAAATCCTTTTTTCATTTCATTATAGAGTGGTTTCACTTTACAAGCCTGAAAACAAAGAATGAGGGTTTGACAGGGTTTATGACAATCATGAAAATATTGTTTTCATCCCTTTTAAGATTACTTAAGGACAAAAAACTTGTGGCAGATATAGGCATGGCTTTGTAGAGTCATTTTAAGTGCTAACTTCAAGATAGGTCCTATTAATTGAATTCCTATTGATTCTCCATGGGATGCTTGTACATAGTTCCCATCCCCAAACTAGGTTTTGAAAGCATAAAATCCACTACAAAATTAAAACAAACCATCCAAATGTCAAGATTTTTTTTTGATATGTATGTTGTGTTGTAGTTCAACCATCGAAAGTGGTTTTATGAGTTATGGCGAAATGGATTGAAATTTATTGAATAAACTCAGTTTATAGACATGTGAATAAAGTCTAAAAAGGCATATTTTCCTATATTCTTACAAAACTTGGTATAAATAAGTATAAGACATTGTCGTTTATATTATTTAACATCATCATAGGTATAAGAAGCCTCTACAAGTCATTGAGTCTGTTAGTTGAGCATATATTCATAAGAAAAAGGTTGACAACCCTATTCAAAAACACATGTTTTGATGGACTGTAGCCAAAATGTATTGCATAGAGGATAATGATGTCTCAATTTTTGTAACATTAGTGGTATTATATTATTTTGTATAGACCAAATCATAACCTATTAAAAATTTATAATAAAAATCATTGACCGAAGGCATATCAATAGATTATATGATGTATTTTAAACAGATTTCAACTGGAAAAATATTAAGTGCAAAACATGTTGACCTTGTAATAAATCACCCAACATATCCTCAAAACTTGTATATTCTACTCCATTCATGAGTAAGGAGTGGATATATTTTTCCAAATAATTTCTTCTTGATGAGGAAGTGGAAAGCATGTCAACCTTCCTAGCTTATAGAGTGTTGAAAATTAATGAAGTCAATCAAATCCAATAACAAATTGATTAGGCTCCCTCCTTTTAAAAGTAGTGTTTTTTGTGATGGACGTTCATAAAAAATTCTTCATGTAAAATGAAATATCCATGTGTGAGAAAAAAATTAACAAAATTGAGAATTTTCTCATTCAAGGTAACCCAAAACACTAGGGAGTATCAAATAGTAATTGGAAGTGTATAGCATACAAGGGGAACCTAAGGTTGATCACTATATCATATGGATTATTTCTAAGAAAGGTTTGATTGCATGGATGCATTTGATACTGCTGAGAGAGAAAATAAACCATCAACACAAATATTTGTAAGGAGAAGGATCTATTATAAGAGCCTCACTACAAGAAGTTAGTACCCATGGGCCATAACCATGAATACCCCACCAACTCCACTTACATAAAAGAAGTGATCACAATTATAATTTGATATATTGAATAAATGGAAAGTCATTATTGGACATGCATCAAAATTTGGAATGTAAATGGGTAGACAAATGAGCATCACTAGTTTTACCGATTGGAAATAGTAGAGAGTAATGAAAGAATTCAATAATAAATTTAAGGTCTTGAGAGATAATGATGAATTTGTTGTTGAAATATATAATACCAAGAAATATAAACACAAGAATGTGTAAGTTTATAATGAAAGACTCAAATAATTGTTAGTGAAAACTTGAAAAATAAACAATTGACAACTTAAAGATTTGATGGTTCTTTGAGGGGATCATACCCTCATTATGGGGAAGGATCAAGGTGTTTCCACTTTTGTTTTACAAGGGTTCATGCCATAGATAAAATGTTTTACGATATTTTTCAAGGGTTTCCTATAAAATATGTATAACAAGTGGACACAAGTACTCTTCACACAAGTAGAAAAATTGACACCACATAACATGCTGCCAAAGCCAAATAATAATGCAGAAAACATATCAAGTAGGGAAATTTTTCAAGTGATTTATTTAGAGATAAATATAAAATTGGAATTATATATTGATAGGATGGGCCCATGGACCCTAATGATGGAAATATTTCAAAGCAAGTAGATGTCAATATGATTGGTGTAGTTGAGGATGAGGACATTATGACAATCACCTCAGTATGAATAAACTAAATTACCTTGTCCAATAAAAAATAAGAAAATTCTTGTCGAAGTAAGGGTGGAAATCGAGAGTGATATGGTATGTCTTCATGGTTTGGGAGATAGGAAGGGTGCTTTATTACAAGGTCAATATGTTCTCTACATCCTATTTCCTATGTTTCTTTGCCCTCAAGAGAGTAATGTAGAATGTAGTACTGTGTTGTAATTATTTCTCGGGCTTTTATCAAAGAGGTATTTTGTCATAGAGGCATGAAGACGGTAGTGAATAATTATTTTATAGAGGCATTCTATCATTATTTAACTATTTATAATTGTTTAAGACAATAAGGAAGACTGTAATTATTTACAACTCTATTAATGTTGATGCGAATGTTCCTGAAAGACATCCTATTGCATCATTTCCTATTGAAATCATCCTTACATTTATACTCAATATTGTTACATTTTCTATTGTCATATATCCTAAAGTAGTAAGTCAATCAATGTATTACAACTATTCCATTCAATTATAAGTTCATCATCTTATCTCATTTTCTCACCATGTGAAAATATGTGTGAATAATGATGTTTGAAAGAAAGTATTTAAGGTAATATAGGTATCATAAAACTTTCCAATCTAGAAGTATGAATTTGGGGTGAAAGAATTTAAGTTCCATGGACTTTGGGATGAAAGTTTCATATTTGTGGTTAATGTCCTTTCCTTTGATACTAAAATTGGGTTATGTGTTTTGTGCGCCCCACCACTTGAATTTAGATTTTTTTCCACTACAAACTCACCAAAGTTAAATTCTACAACATGGTCACATGGTAGGGGTTGATGTGGGTGGCATAGATGCTTGTAATGGTTTGTTTGCATGGTAGGTATGGAATTTACACTGCAGTTTTTTTATTTTATGTTTTGAATGGAGAACATTTGGTTTGAAATGGAGTGAGTGTTAATAATAGAAAAATGATGTATTAATAGGACACTCTCAAGATCTTCTATGAACCCAACAGGATTATTGGGACCTGCATTGATATTAGGTAGTTATGGTAGTCTTCGAGTATAGAGATATAAAATACAAAGATTTTTTTTTAGGGATATAGAGAGCCATGTATTAGAAACCAATGTATTGTTTCTTTTAGATATCGTACCCAAGAAACCCACAAGCACCCTTAGTAATGATGGAACAAACACATTAAAAAATCCACCAACCAACAAGGGAAGAGAATGGCTTTGGTAAAATAAACCGCTCATGCATAATAACTTGTTTGATTTAATCGGTGCCAATGATGGTGCTCATTAGAAGGTTCTGAGGTGACACAAAGGGAAGTCCATACCATGCAAAAAACAAACAATTCATCAATGTGTAAACATATGGAACACTAGAGAATTGCTCTGTTGATTTGCTCTTCATTATTCTATTCAACCAAAACATTCCATATCGTCATTGTTTTTACAACTACTCAAATCAGTCACATTCCTTTGATTTAAAAATGATATAGAAAATTATTGACATGGGTGACAGAAAAAGAAACAAAGCATTCACTTTCTCTATTCATTTCACAATGCATAGTCAAAATGACAAAAATCAATCAAAAATCACATTACACACAATCTCCATAGACATGGCTCTCTATAAAAGACTCTGTAAAAACAGACCACAAAAAGTGCAAATACAAATGTAAACCTTTACGTGCATGTGCTTGCAGTTGCAAAGGTACCTCTTTGCACCTTTTCCCAAGTAGATTAGTAGAGATCCGATACAAAAGCCCTTCCATCTACCTCCATGCCAAAATTCCCTAGATCCATGGATATATGGTTCGAAATACATTGGCATGGGTATGGGTATACAGTTTTTAGAATTACGTGATTCCTCTAAACGCAAAATTTTCCTTTATTTAATGTTATATCAAACTAATATTTCATAATTTTAACATTTTTTAATCAAACAATAAAAGAGGAAAATAATTAGCAACAAACATCAGAAGGAATTAATTCTTTTAACATGTTGCAAACTTTCTTAATCAACAAAATTTGTCGACATAGTGAAACACTTGCCATATAAAACATATTTTACATAATCTTCTGTGCTTCATTAAAATGTTTAATATTGACATTTTGTAAACATGTTTTAATTTTTATTTTATTTTTTTCCTTGTATGCAGCGCATTGTAATTGAGGGAAGGAAAATAGTGTATAACAGTGGTGAAAGTTTTATTCCAGCGGAATGGATGGAAACCATGACCTACACTTCTTATTTTTCTTCCCTTCCTTAGTCGAGTTGCTGTACAACTCAAGCAAAGCTTGACGTGTGTAGCAAAATGCCTAAGATTATTTTGCTTGTGTGCAGCAACTCCCAATTCGGTGATGGGAAAAAGTAGAGTATGTGATAGTGCGAATTTGTTCCAAGTATTTTAATGAGCTACTATATCTGCACTACTTTTATTCTTTGACCAATTCCAATCGTCCAATAATAAGCTGTACAATTCAAGCACAGTTTGACTTGTATGGTGTTTTTTTTTAATTTGTCATGTATTAACAACTGGATTGAATGGAAAGAAAAGAAAAGGAAGCGCTTACTTAAGTTTGCCGCAATAAAGGAAAGGAACCGAAATGAAATGAACAGCGTTTTTAAAAAATCTACGATACAAAGAGGATTTGCAGCATATAAAACCACAAAACAAAGAAGAAATCGTTGGGCAGAAATAATATGTTTTATATGAATCAAGAGCCATGCATGGAAAGCTTGCGAGGTGTCTCTCTTATTGAAATGAAACGTAGGGTGTTAAGTTTGTACGCTTAAGTCTCATGTTCTCACCATAAAAACTACACTTCCGTGATGCTTGCTCTCATGTTCTCTCTTCCCCTACTTCTCGCACCACATTTCACTTTACTTGCAAATAATATTGCTTCAGATATATACATTGTTAACTTATTAAGTTCACCAATGCAGATAAAATGTTAACAAATTTTAATCAATAAATATTCTCAAAACAGAATCATAAATCACAAGTAAACATCGAAACAAAACCTCATTAAATTTATAGAATTCATTAGCTTTAAGGAAATCACTTGTTTAAAATTATGAATTCAAAAAGACACATGGCATGAATAATTATAGAGAAGGATGGATTGATTTAGACAACGATTAACTTCTTAACCTACGTAGGTACTCAAAAGTATCCTTGGTTGCACTCACCCTCAGTTGTTATGCAGCCGATTATGTTCCTCTGCCTTCTTTAAGCACCAAGACATCATGAACAATGATAAAACCAAGAAAAATATACTTGTTTAATTTTGTGGGGTGATAAAATATAAAATCCTAAAATCGAGCTGAGAAATAAGCACTAATTTAAATTTAAAAACAAAAAATGTACAATAAAATATATAATTAAAATAATTTTAAAGTCACCACCAAAACAATGAGATTTTCCTACAACGAGTTTTAGGATGTCTTGTTTACATTTTTAAGTGACCAGCAAGACAATGAGATTTCCCTACAATGAGTTTCAGGATGTCTTGTTTACTTTTTTTCCCAAGTGCATGCTTGAGATTTAAACGAAGGAAAATGAAAGAAGTTAATACTTCATAATGATTTCCATTCCATGTTTCAAAATTAACAAACATTTAAATAAAAAAATACGCATGTTGTCATTATTGTACAGCACTACCATGAATTGTTGGTATAAAATATAATGAGAGAATAAAAAGCGTAGGATTACATTTAACAAATTATAATATTTTAGATATATTATATTGCAGGTAGGAAGTCACAAATAAATAGGCGAAATATAGCATATGAATAGCGAGCCAACAATCTATGATTTTTTCTTAGAATTGTGTAATTGTTATACCCGATACAAGCAAATAGAATATAATAACAATTTATATTCTAATACAACTTAATATAACATCTTATGGATTGTTACTTGTATAATAATGCATGTTATAATTTTAAAAATTAATGTGACAAATAATATTTCTTAGCATTCCCTTCTGTAGGCCTTGCATGGTAATTTGTGTTTCACAGGACTTAGTAAAAGTAGAGAAAGAACACATCAACTTCATCAACCATTTCTGTCAAGAACACATCTATGAATTAGTGTAGGAAATCTGAACAAAAACCATCTATGATCAACCGTTCACTGAGAGAACCTCATCAACCTATACAATGTGTGAACTACAAGTAGGAACCATTTGTTCAAATTTCACTTTTGCATCTCCTAAACACATTTTTTTTATGCAATACACTATGTAGGAAAATAAGAAATATACCTCTTATTTTCACTCATACACACAAAGTACTAAAAATAACAAAATATATGTCACTAAAGTAAAAGTGACCCCATTGTTAGTGGCTAACAAGAGGCTTGAATGGCCTCTATCCTCCAATGTCTCCAGTCTCTTTCTTTATTCAATTACAAAACATAGTCTTTATCACTTTTAAGAGCATTATCCTAGTCATGCTTTTTTTATTCATCACCAACCATATCATTTTCTTGTAGCTTTCCATCTAACAGATCTTGTGCTCTTTGTTTGTAATTTACATCCACATATTTAGGTTTTTTGTAATAGTAATAAATGAATTGTTTGTTTGAATATTTGGAAGATGATCCATGTTTGAAAGAGAATTTGAATATTTTCTTAACAAATGTCTTATCTTGCTTATTTTTACCATACAATGCATTTTCCTCTGGTTCAACAATCGTAGTTATTTTTTCTTCATCAAGTAGAGAAGAAATAAGATTTTCTAAACTAGGATTAATTTTACTCAATGTAAAAGTAACACAAAAATAACTGGTTGGCTTGCTATTTAGTAAAATGGATTCTGTATCATCATCATGCACATCAATTTTAATTCTAATTAATTTATTTGAAATGGATCAAAACTCACTAATATTTTGCACCATGTTGTCTCTTTCTTCCATCCTAAGACTAGACAATCTTTGCTTCAATGATACCTTTGTGCTTCCAACTTGTGAACCAAACACTTTATTTAATGTCTCTCAAATTATATGAGATGATTTAGACAAGTCTATATGATTTAAACAAGTACTAGATAGTCCCAATCCAATGATTGTTTTAGATTTTTAGTCTTTGCTCTCTCATTTTGCTACTTGATTTACATAGTTTGATTTACTTTCTTTTCCATCAACAATATCCCACAAGTCTTTATTGATTAAAAATAATTGGGTTCTTATTTGCCATGTGTGGAAGTCTCTTCCCTCATGTTATTTTACATGACTAAAGTTTTTCATTATGATAGATTAACAAGGATGTCAGTTTCAACTGAGAATGCATCTATTACAAAGGATATCTATTTAACTCTTGATAAAGTTGACATACTATAATGACATAATAAATACCTTTTTGGTGTAAATATTTATATTGAATATAAGAAATTTCATCTTTAAAATGGTTTTTATGAAACATATTGTAGACACCAATATTGTGTCGACTCCCCCTTGGTCCCCTTTTAAACACTTACACACCTTATTAATTTAAAAATGTATTACTTATTTTAAATTAATGACATCACCCTAGACACCTCACCTTGGACACCTCGCCCTTAGACCATTTCTCACCCTATGACTCACCCCGAGACTAGGTCATCTAATCTTAACTACCTAAGACCTATTCTTACTCCATCCTAACCTCCTAACTAACTCTCATGCCTAATAAACCCATCTTTTGACTGTTCACCAATGACAAATGCACTTGGTGGATGGACAACGCGCAAAGGGCTAAAATAGCCCTTTTACCCATTCTCTAGCCGCCAACATCGGTCAACTATCGGCCGATGCCGGTGGGATCACCGACGTTAGTTACTTAAGTTAGGTTCTAACGTTGAGTTAAGCCCCTCTTAGCTAGACTCTCTCTCACTCTCTCTCTCTCTAACCCCCCTAAGCTCTCTGAATCTTTGACCTCGAACTCTCTCTTAGACTCTTTGAATCTTAGACTTTCTCTCTCTCAGACTCTCTCTCTCTCTCTCTTAGATACGCACACTCTGATACCAAGCATCAAACTTTGATTAATGCTCTCTAAGCTATAGAAACTCTATATAAATAACTCCAGACATTCAATTGAAAACATTGCACGAGGTCTTCGACATCAGCCACAACGGGAGCAAGCTATCTACACCTTTGGTTCTCCACCAAGTAGAGCTAAGTATTCTTCTATCTCATTTCAATATTTTAGAAGGCATTGGTAATTAGTTTCCATTGGATATTCCTGAGTACTATTGAGAGACAACTCAACTTCTCCCATACAGAGGTTGAAAAGCCTTCCTCCTATTCTTATCCTCTTCTCATATCTATCCCCTGCCTTTGTCCTTCCTCAGACCCTATTCACTTCCCTGCAACCCTACACAAACCATTTAAATCTCCATAAAGTCTTCTATCGACCATAGACATAACCTTGAAACCCGTCCAAGGCCCACTACCCCTACCGACATTGGTAACATAATCAATGTCAGCATATTGACCAACTAATGCTGGCAGGACTACTGACATCAGTGACTATGGCAGACTGACTGCAGAGAACAGGTACGCATTGTCTACTTTCTCTTTCTTAGTCTTTCATTATTTCTCTTTTATAACACTCTTTTTGTTAAATAAGTGGACTATCATCCCTCAAGGAAGTATTTGCACTTTTGGGACCGAGCATATCAATTGGCAATCCACCATATATTTATCTAACATTTTCTTTGTTTGAGTTTCTTTCTCTCTACAGGTGTTTCCTCCACAGCCAAAGAGGAGCTCCTACAACATCTGGATATGGTGTGCAACTTAATCTGGGTAACATACAAACCCCTGACCATTAACTTTAGTTTCTTCTTCTTCTGAATGTAATTAGTAGAAATGAGTAGAAACATTCTGGCACGCCTGGTGGGACCCCTGGAGTTTTCTTTGGGTTCATTCTTCTAAAAATCAAACTTTCATATAGATGCATTAGATTCTCTTCTTGCATCATTTCTCTTTATCTTAAAAAGAAACCATAAGCAGAAGTTAAAAAGAACATCTATCTTTTTCTTCTTGTCACTCCTTATCTGCATCTTAGAGTAGTGAAAATTCATACTCTTTTACCTCTTCTCAACTTGTTTGAATCTGAACAAAACATTTCAATTTGGGTTAAAAATAATTGCATTTCATTCTTACTTGAATGCATATTTAGCTTATCCAGTAATTAAAAATGCATTATGAATAAATCATAGTGCACATATGTTACACAACCAGACCACAAGCACATCAAATTAAACATTTAAACATACTTGAGACAAGGCCTGTCTAGGATTTCATCACCTAGCGGATACCTTACCCTTCCTGGCGATCCTACTTGGACTTCACTACCAAGGGGAGGACCCACTCTATTCTCTGGCAGAGTATAAACTACAAGCAAAGTATATATTGGCTAAGTGGCCCAGCTCAGCTCTAGGTTCGTGAAGTGAAGGGAGCAAGCCCCAGCACCAGGCCATGTATGGAACCTAACATAGAATTTTGAGCACCAAAACATAACCCAAAACCAACCATAGACTTCCTCTTTAGAACCCGTTCTAAAATCCCAATTCCCAAACATATTCTTCTAAGGCATAAGCCACCACGACTCTAAAATTTATTCTTAGGAATTTAATGTTTAGAGGTTGCTTGCCATCATCTTTTTTGCTATTTCTATCTGATTTTTTTGAGCTGGGTAAGGTCACATCTGAGATCTAAAACAACTCAGAATTTCTCTTTATTCCAAAAACTTTCAATTTTCTGAGTTTCTGGAAATACACAGACACTGACATCAATTTTTCCACTGACGTCGGCAACTTATATTCACCGACATTGGTTATACCACCGATGTCAGCAACATATATTCACTGACATCAATCTTTCCACTGACGTCGGTCACTGTCAACAAATTTTCTTTCAAAATAGCAAGCTTAAAACTTGACTTTCTTGCTGTTATACACATATTTTGGCTTTCTAAAATTGAAACACAGTTTTCTAGAACCTGAAACCTTTTTCACCTTGAATGGTTTTGACACATAGTCAAGCCAAATCTCTTGTTGACCACGTGAGTCAACAGCCACTTCCACCTTCACCTTTTATATCAAGTCACATAATGGATCATACTTCAGACACTGAACGTACTCCTATCCAACCTACCCCCACCGATCAATCTCCTATTGTTCTCGAAGGAGATCAAGAATTTGAGAGATTCCTTGACCTCAACATCAAGGCTCTCCAACACTATCTCATAAGAAGCCAAATGTGAGATCCTTCAGGTAACCCTATTTATGGGATGCCAACTTCCTTGGTTGAAGCGGCAATGATAAAAATAGCCTTTGCTACCCAACCCATTATAACCCAAGCCATTGCCTCGACCAGTAACCTAACCATGGCCAATGTTCAAGATTTGGCCTCTCCTTCTATTTCTGGACCTACCTTCATTGGGGTTTCTGTACCCCTTCAACCACAAACAATTCAACCAAGTTTAACACCTTTTCAGAACTTGATTGTCTCTATCCCACCCACTCTTACACCCATAAATACAAGAGTGACTACCTATCCTTTTACTAGTGTAGCCACCACTCAACCACCCTTAGCAACATCTAGTCAATTAGTGCCCTCCAGCTTCATGGCACAAGCCCCTTTGACCTCAACATCAATCCCCATGATGAACTACCAATATGTTGCACCTATACAAATGCAACCAAGTACGTCATACACCCCTCCCAATGCCTTCTAGGTACCTTATAGCCTAGGGGATGCCCCTCCTACTAACCCATCAGCTGATCTAATCAAGATGTTGATGGATAAGATGTCAAACCTTGAGACATCTATTTCAGGTTCAAGGAGTGTTCTTTCATATGAACAAATATGCAATGAACCTATTCATCCTACATGTCCCACTTCGACTTATACTACCAATTCTTTTGTGACTACTCAAACCAAAGTCTCTAACAAGGATCAAGCTTCCACTTCCAAATTGTCAGAAGCTCAACCATCCACGTCTGAACCTAAATCCTCACAGGCATCTACCATGCTGAAACAAGTTAAATCTCTTGATGTTTGCCCTATATCAAACCTCACTCACCCATAAGTGAAGGTACACTTGAACCTCACCCTGTATTGTAGTGGTCCTCACACCATATTAAATAAGGCCACTAAACCACGTCGGAGAACTCATCCCCCACCTTCACCATTACCCTCTATTTTGGGTCCACACCCTTCTACCTTGATAAGAGTGCTCCCTACTCCAACACCTCACAGAGGTAAATTGCCTCCATTACTCCCTTTACCCATTAAGAACATACCTCCTCCAAGAAATCTAATGCCTCTCATCAAGAAACTGCCATCCACACCACCAACTAAAAAGATGGTATGACAAACTCCTCCTACAACTCCTAAACATAAGTTGTCAACCCCTACTGCAACAACATGCGCAGACCCATTAGTGGGCTCCTATGCTTTGTTGTTATGACAATTGTTGCAGTCTTCTAGCATCACTCTCCCACCCCTTAATCCATACCAACCACTCGAATCAAAACCATCTTGGTTCAACGACACTAAAATCTGTGCATATCATCACACACCTGGGCATGATACCGAGCATTGTTGCACTCTTAAGGTTGTCATCTGCCAACACATGAAAAAGGATACCCTTCTCATTAGGGATCCTCTTGACCGCTTTTTCAACAAACCATCGACACCATCCCATGTCTCCCAAACCTCTTCACCTTCATCAGGATCCCATCATCAGACTATGGTCCCTCTACCACCTCCTCCCCCTTTATTCAAAATCAACACAATCAATGTGGCCACTAGGTCCCAAACTTTAAAGGATAAAGGAAAAGAGAAGGTTTCTATTCCTTGGACATATCCATTCGTCAAGCCCTCTCTGCCACGAAAGCCCAAGATTACTATCATGGGCACATATCAACCAACATCTTCAAAAGTAATTCGTGACCCCATGGTGAATCAACTTCACCAAACTTTTGTGAAGGTGTCTTTGTATGACCTAATACAAAGCTCTCCACAACATCGCCAAGCCTTAATAAAAGCCTTATAGGCAGTGAAGGTCCAACCTGAAGACCCCCAACCACTAGCCGCTTTGGTCAAATCATTACCAACCATTGCCTCCATCACCTTCAGTGATTCTGAGATTCCAAACCACAACTTAGAAGATCAAGATCTCACCCTCTCACACTAAGCCTATCAGGCAAAAGCTTCGCAGGATGCATCATTGCATTGCACTCCTTGTCAAAGAGGAGTTTCAACATCTTCTCTCCATCATCTAACCCATTGATTATCCATAATAGGTGTCAAACATTGTCCCTATCATAAAAGCAATTGGGGGAATTCTAACTTATACTAACTATGATGACCTCAACCAAGCATCGACCAAACCATGCCTATAACAAAAATCTGAAAGAGTGAGATTTCAAAATTAGAGACCTCATCCTTACAGAAAACCAACACATGACCAATATGGAAAGAATCAAACGAGGGAAGTTTGCTCCTAATTGGCTCGGACCTTACATATTAATGCACAAGTATGGATCAAGGACTTATAGTCTGTCTTCTTTTGAAGGCTAGCCAGAACTTGAGCCCCTTAATGCCTTGCATCTATGACCATTCTACTGTTAATCAAGTAATCATTCACTTGATATTTAACTTGAGCTCGTCCCTTGAGCAACCCCCTCATTTTCCTTCATATTCCTTTCGACCCTTTTTCCCTACAAACATTAGTCAACCCTTTTGTAAAGCATGAGTGCTTTGTCCTAATAAAAGGAAACCCCTAAACCTCTATAGTCTTGTCCATGACTAAAAATCTATTCAAAAATAAAAAAATAATAAAATTGGGATGCCTATTCAAAGGTCATAAACTATAAATGTAGACTGCTCCCTCGAAGGACAGTTACATCATTGCTGTAGTAAATAGACTGCTCCCTTGAAGGACAGCTATTCAAAGACATCACAACATACAAGGCAAACTATAGACCACTCCCTCGGAGGATGACTATGCCTAAATTTTGCTACAAACACAGCACCCTCTCAGAAGCTTCCCATACCGATCAGCTTCAAGATGACCACAAAATAAAACAACATCCCAAGTAGACTTCCCACATTGATCAGTCTACCATTAAAAAAAAGGACTGACAAACTATTAAGTCATGGACTGATCTATAGTCATTCTTGGGGTAACCTATAAAAGGGGAAAAGTAATCCCTGATAAAAAGGGTTATGCTATCCTCACATATCACATAATCACACCTATTACCCCAACATACTCAAGGGATTTTGAGCTGACTTAACGTCAAGTGATTCAAATACTTCTCTAACACAAACCAATGGTTAATGACGTAATACATGAACGAGGCTTCTGTTTGCAAAAACCCTATCTATGCTATCATTATGGTCCTTATCAATGAAAGAGCAACGCGCCTTTCACTTCTTATACGCCTTCGTCACATACAACCAAATCATTTTCTAACCAAACCAAACCTTTTTCTAACCACTAACACAACCTCATGATTTGTTTAATACAAATATAAATTTGTGTTATATACATAGTCCATTTCACACTAGTTTCTATGGAAAACAATACACATGGAAACTATCAACCACACAATTTATGTCAAGCATAAACCATTACTTGCTGAACCATAAACAAACTCATTTCATTTTTAGCATACACCATCACTAATATGGAAAATTGCTAGGGATGAAAAACCATATAACCAATGTTACAGAATACACCATCACATAATATGGAAAATGCTGTAACATTATCATAATCATTTAATTTTTAGCATACACCATCATCAATATGGAAAATTGCTAGGGATGAAAAACCATATAACTAAATGTTACAGAATACATTGGCCTGAGGCCCTTAAAATAAGGGCTATGTAGGCAGCACTCAATTGACACAGAGTCTTCTAGGGTTAGCTCGACCATTCGTTTGTTCATCTACCTGATGGGCAAACCATATAACCTTTAACCATGACTTAACCTAGTCTAACCCAATCCATAACCTACCCTCTTCTTCCCTTTTAGGGAGAACTACATTGGCCTGAGGCCCTTAAAACAGGGGCTATGTAGGTAGCACTCATTTGACACAAAGTCTTCTGGGGTTAGCTCAGCCATTCGCCCGATCATCTCCCTAAAGATGTCGGTCATTCGTTCATTTGTCTACCTGATGGACCAACCATATAATCTTTGACCATGACTAATCCTAGTCCAAAATCTTGACCAAACAACCAGCCCTGACACTATAGAAGTCACCTTAGACTTCTCATGAGACACATTGGAGATCACATATATCTCCTTGACCACAACAAACAACACTTGAGATCACTTATATCTCAACCCGACTCGACCAACGACCATGGAGATTGCGACTATCTCCTCAGACCATGACCACTTTCGAGACAACATTGCCTTGGTTATTTTGATTGCATATATGCTACCTCATGAATAGTTAGCAAATTATATGCACCCCACATTATGACCCTCACACATATTATCAGATCATGCCCAAGTTGATCCCAAATATGTGTGACATTTTCATGTTTTCCAGGAGCACTTCCTAGCCCAGGATACTTGGAACACGATGACCATTAAAGCTATAGCTTGGATCTAATAACCCAATCAGCTACGACTAAAATTTGGGGACTGGTTATTTCAATTTTAGCACTCCTCAACCTTGCCTACGATAATTTGACCTGACTATCACGTGAAGTGGTATACGCACAATCTCAACTATTGCAGCGTTCACACTCCAACTTCACCATACCATCCAGTGCCTATCAAATTAGCAACCAATTTTAGATTGCCTTCTCTCAACTCCCACTTTGAGGGGGAATACATCATCTCATACTTGGGGCAACTTACTCCCATTTTTGTCTTGCAGTTCATCAGAACAACCAACAAGACAAAAAGGGGCAAATGTAGACACCAATATTCTGTCGACTCCCCCTTGGTCCCCTTTTAAACACTTACACACTTTATTAATTTAAAATAAATTACTTATTTTAAATTAATGACATCACCCTAGACACCTCACCTTGGACACCTCGTCCTTATACCATTTCTCACCCTATGACTCACCCCGAGACTAGGTCATCTAATCTTAACTACCTAAGACTTATTCTTACTCCATCCAAACCTCCTAACTAACTCTCATGCCTAATAAACCTGTCTTTTAACCGTTCAGTAATGACAAATACACTTGGTAGATGGAGAATGGGGAAAGGGCTAAAAATAGCCCTTTTACCCATTCTCTAGCCGCTGACGTTGGTCAACTGTTAGCTGACTCTAGTGGGATCACCGACATTGGTTACTTAAGTTAGGTTCTAACATTGAGTTAAGCCCCTCTTAACCAGACTCTCTCTCACTCTCACTCTCTCTTTGACCCCCCTGAGCTCTCTGACTCTTTGAACTCAAGCTCTCTCTTAGACTCTTAGACTTTCTCTCTCTCAGACTCTTTCTCTCTCCTAGATACGCACACTCTGAGACCAAGCATCAAACTTTGATTAACACTCTGTAAGCTATAGAAACTCTGTAGAAATAACTATAGACATTGGATTGAAAACATTTCACGAGGTCTTCGACATCAGCGACAATGGGAGCAAGCTATCTACACCTCTAGTTCTCCACCAAGCAGAGCTAAGTATTCTTCTATCTCATTTCAGTATTTTAGAAGGCATTGGTAATTAATTTCCATTTGATATTCCTGAGTACTATCGAGAGACAACTCGACTTCTCCCGTACAGAGGCTGAAAATCCTTCCTCCTATTCTTATCCTCTTCTCATATCTATCCCCTGCCTTTGTCCTTCCTCAAACCCTATTCACTTCCCTGCAACCCTGCACAAACCATTTAAATCTCCACAGAGTTTTCTGTCGACCACAGACATAACCCTGAAACCTGTCCAAGTCCCACTACCCCTACCGACATCAGTAACATAACTGACATCAGCATATTGACCAATCGATGTCAGTAGGACTATCGATGTCAGCGACTATGGCAAACTGACTGCAGAGATTAGGTATGTGTTGTCTACTTTCTCTTTCTTAGTCTTTCATTATTTCTCTTTATATAGCACTCTTTTTGTCAAATAAGTGGACTGTCGTCCCTCAAGGAAGTCTTTGCACTTTTGGGACCGAGCATATCGCTTGGCAATCCACCATATATTTATCTAACATTTTATTTGTTTGAGTTTCTTTCTCTCTACAGGTGTTTCCTCCACAACCAAAGAGGAGCTCCTACAACGTCTGGATACAGTGCACAACTTAATCTGGGTAACGTACAAACCCCTAACCATTAACTTTAGTTTCTTCTTCTTCTGAATGTAATTAGAAAAAATGAGTAGAAACACATACAAATAACCAAGACTAATAATTAATGCAATATTTTTAATAATACTATGTAGAACTTAAAAAAAACTAACACAAGGCACCATATAAATGTCTATATGATGCAGAATAAGAGATCAAACTTTTGGATGCAATAAATTTTGATCCATAGCTCCATTTGAGCCCATATTCATGCCAAAATGACTGTCTCAAGAATTTTAATGCTTCTATAATCAGCCCTTCCAGATATGAGATGGTTTTGATATTTTTTGGAAGCCATACGTGACCATATAAGAATCCAAAATTACCATTTAATATTATTTTTAGTTTTTTGTAAATTTAGAAATAGTCTATTTTTGTAAACAAAATTTAAATTTAGTTGAAATTCATTAGATACGTTCATTTTAAAGTTTAATTTATTTCTTGTTATTTTTAGAGCTCCACACACTTGCATGAAAAACTTAATAAAAATAACTCTTGTGATTTTTATTTATTTTTACAGTTCTTAATTTTGCATGTCAACTTCAATTCTAAGTTGAGGCTTATTTATGCATGGTTTTTAATTATTTGAGTCATTCAATATGAATCAATATTGGTTATTATTCTAAATCTTGACCTATTAGATTTTTATTTATTTCTATAGTATTCTAGTTCATTATTTACTATCAGAGCAAGTTAAGATCTTGGACATTTAAGTAATGTTGAGAGGATGAAGAGGAATTGATTAGATGAACCATATTATGCAAGAGCTATAGAGATAAGTAGAACAACTAATAGATATCATTATGAATCGAAGACAAAGGAGAGTATAAGATGATGTAGAATATGACAAGATCATGAAGAATTAATTCTGCAATAGGAGCAGTAATAACAACCATCATCAATGAAAGAGAAAATAATTAGATATTTAGAAGTAAATAACAAAGAAATCAAATTTGATGTTCTAGATTATGGAGGAAGTTTAAAATAAGAAGAGTTAATAGATTGGGTGAAAAACCTAGAAAAGTTTTTTTTTTTAATGGAGAACTATGAGAGAAGATAAGAAGGTAAATCTTGCATACAAAAAATTAAAGGTTCATAAATGTTTTGGTGGGATCACCAACATAAATAAATATAGATAAAAGGTAAAGATAATATTAGCTTGTAGAAAAAGGCAGAGAAGAAGCAGAGGGATAAATTTATTTTAATGAATTATGCATAAATCATTTATAAAATATTTCATAATTTAAGACATAAGGATCATAGTATACAAGATTATATAGATTATTTTTACAAGCTTTCCATATGCATGGAGTGTGGTGAGAGAGAAGAGTAAATGGCTACAAGGTATGTAAATGGTTTGAAGTTTTGTACTCAATATGAACTAAGCATGCATAGAATAACTTATATTGAGGAAGCTTATCAATTTACTTTGAATCCAAAATAAAAATAAAATACTGGCCAAATTTTAGGAGGATATCTATTGGGCCAAGAAGAGGACAATACCCTCTTATAATAGGACAAGGTAGATTTAATATAAATAGAGGTGGGTTTAATTCCACTAGATGAAAATTATCACGTGTTTCATGAAGGCAAAAAGACAATATACAAGGGTTTTTATACCATCAAAGAGGATGAGGATTTGAGAGAGGATGAAGCTATGGTGGTGGTAGAGGATGGTTTCCAAATCAACCAGGTTTTATGTTTGCTATAGATGTGGAGAAGAAGGCCATAGAGAATTTGATTTTCTACACTAACAAGATCAAAAAATGATTCAAGAGGATCATCCAAGAAGGAATTTATTTGAATCTTAAACAAAAGAGTAAAATACTAATGTTGTAGCAGCAAATATTGGAGGAAATATCAAGATGAGAATAATGATTACTCCAAGGAAAGAACATGTGCAAAATAAAGAAGGTGGTGATGCATGTGTTGGAAATATGATTGTTATTGATGTAAAAAGGGACATTATGAGCATGTCATTGATGTTTAAAACTAAATATGGTGATTAGAGGATATGCAAAGGACCCTATCAGAGGCAAAGGACCCTATCAGAGATCAAGGATGATTGGAATGTTTATGTGTATGAATGAAATTCACATGGTTCTTCATATTGATCATCTAGACACTTTCAATCTATGTTAGGAAAAGATGAGAAGGAATTTTATTGACTTCACCATTGCCATGTGTTAATAAGTATGGGGGAGTTGGTTACATGGTTGTGATCATATTAGTCCCTAGTTATTATGCACTAGATTTAAAGACATGTGATTAAGCACAGTTGAAGATATAGGGATGCAAAGTTGTCTAATGAGAAAAAAATCCACTAAGTTTCTCTACTTAGCGAGATTTTCAAAAAGGTTTAGCAGAGCCAAGGAAGTTTATTGATGAGGTTAGTGTTCATACATATAGAGGTACCAGGATAAAATGATAAAATGGGTTTGTTCATTTTTTTGCTTAGTTTATATGCATTGAATCATAAGTCACGTGATGTATAATGAAAAAAGATGTGGTTGAGTAAAGTTATGCTCCCAGGTATTTTCACAATGTTTTCCAACACTTAATCAAATTTGCAGATTGTAAGAAATAAATGAATATACATTTTTATGATTTCATGTCATGCACATATGAAGTCTTCAGGATTAAATGGATATATTAATGGAACTCCCTATGTAAAAGGATCATATGCATTAAATATTAGGTCATCTAATTATATGCAACAAAAGTTATGCTAGATTAAAGTTGGCCTTCCAGGGAAGTTCAAGGCATTTCTAGCTCTATGGCAGAATAAGCTCAGTGAGCATATTAGTGGATTTATATCTCACACATATAAATTATTGATAAATAACTGAGTATATCAATTTTTTCACTTTCATGAATAGTTTATATGTTCCAAATTTTAGACTAGGAGGTTGAGTGAAGCAAAAATTATGAAGGTGCAAAGTTAGCCTTCTAGGCATATTTAAGATGGTCCCCATACTTGGAAAAATCTACTCAAGGTAAATTTCAATCAAGTCTCAAAGAGATGAATGAGGTGCATTGGCTCCATGATTTCAAGATGAATCCAGATGAATAAAGGTGGTCAAATTTTAAATCTTGATAAATGGTAATCATTTAATTATACACTAAAGATCCAATGAAGTGTATGAAAGTCAATTTTTCAAAGGAACCTCTACTAGTGACAATTGTCACAATCACAAATCTTCTATTCTAAATCAATAGTTTAGTTTAAATTCAAATCATTAACAAGTAATGTGAGGATGGTAAGTGTCTCAATAACAGTAACTAATAATAATATACAAAAAGAATGTGCTTATGTCAAGTGTCACATTCTCAAGAGCTAATAAGAGATAAAGATCAATCTTGTCAAAAGATCTGAAGGTGAGTGGATGATCATATAAATGAGATCCAATAAAGAGAGTAGACTCAAATGGAATAATTTACTTGAATTTTATCGACACAGTGATGAGTTAAAGACTAAGCATGTTTGAGAAGATTGATAGAGTGAAAGTGATCCAAAGACTTAGGAAGCAATGAGATGGGATAAAGATCTTGACATTTAACCAAATATATAGATAATATTTTTGTATCTATGGAGATCAAATGTCTTTTGAGAGCTTAGATCAAGAAGATTAATGAATCCATTTTAAAGTGGATAAAGTTAAAGTTTGAAAGCGTATAAATATCGAATAGACAATGTGAGCCTATCAAAGATCAATCAAATGGATAAGTTTTAAAGTTGATCCATTTGAATATAGACCATTGGATTGTGGTGCCAAATTTAATATCAATAATTGATATTTAAATATAATTCTAGTCTAATGGTTAGATGCAAGAACATGTGAGTAATCCATGAATCGTGACATAATTAATGAGATTAATTGATATAACTGATCAAATATATATAAATGTGCATGTGCAGCAAAACTAGAGTCTAATAAATGTTATAGATAGTAATGAGACTAGTAATCATGGTGGTGATTCATGAATTTGAGACAGAGGAAAATTATAGTTCAAGTCATAATAAATTGAGTCTAGAATAGAGTGTGATGTGTTTGTGAACAAGTGTGAACACAAAAAAAATATGGAACCCTAGATCAATTTTTTATATATATGGCATCTAAGATAAAGGAAAAGGTGGATGGATCTATCACTATTGAGTATATTCGAATAGAGATATAGAGGGAGAGAGCAAGAGAAATGAAGTGTGTCGAATAAAGACATATCTAAACACAAAGATAGAGGGGCAGAAAGTAAGAAAGGCACAAAGAAATTATTTGTAGAGCATGAACAGCTACAGATTAGACTTATAATAGAGATAAAATATTTAGATTCATGTATGAATCTATTTTTTAATCTAGAGTTGTAGCTCCATAGAATAATTTGATAGGTTGGTGCCATCAGATAAAATGTGTGGGTGCTCAGATTAAGGAGTGGATGATTTTTATAGTTGAAGCTCTTAAACTAGAGAATTACTGCCTCCTTAGGGTTGTTTCCATTAAACATTGTAGCTAATAAGGTTCACTATTATGAGGCTAGATTAGAATGATAAATTATAGTAGCTATTCTCATGGTAGTTTTTCCCATATTGGTTTTTCCATAGTATAACTTGTGTTATGTGTTTTTGTATGTTTGAGATCTTTGCATATACTCTTAATCTAAATTAAAAGGTTTTTGAAATGCTAAGTTAATTAATATACTGATTCACCCCCCACCTCATAGTATCTAGTTATGTTCCAACAATTGGTATTAGAATCAGGTTCCTTGAAAGAAACTTAATCAGCTTAGGTAGATCTTGGAATAGTGAACACAAATGGCTATTCAAAAAGGATATTTATCAAAAAATAAACCTCTCTTTTATGGATATAACTATGAATTTTGGAGCATAAGAATGGAAGCATATCTATCTTCATTAGGGTTGGATTGTATGGATGTCTATGGTAAATGGATATACATCCCCTTCTATAACTCCTATTGATCAAGCTACCAAGAAGTCATATGAGAGAAATACTAAGGAAAATAATTCTATTCTATGTGGATTATATAATTCAAAGTTTGTTAAAGTAATGCAATGTCAAAATGCATAAGATATTTGGAATAAAATGAAGAGCATCTATAAAAGAGATGACAAAGTCAAGCAGGCCAAGATAAAAACTTACAAAGGCAAGTTTGAAAGCCTTAAAATTAATGAGGAATAAAATATTGTAGACTACCTCCTCAAAGCAGATGAAATAGTCAAAGTAATTAGAAGCCACAGAGAAGTAATGAAAGAATCAATCATTGTCAAAAAGTTCTTAATATCTTTGCCATCAAGACATGATTCTAAAATGTTTACAATAGAGGAATCAAGATATCTAGATAAAATCACTATTGATGAGTTTTATAGAACCTTCACTACCTATGAGATGAGAATGGGAGAAGCAGATAATCTGAAGATGGAAATTGCATTTAAAGTAGCCAAGCAATCAAAGGAAGAAGTACCTACATCTAGATCTAAGGAAACTGATGAATAAGAAGACAACTTTGTCAGAAGATTAAAGAGAGGATCTAAAATGTACGAAGGTAACTAAATATTTAAATGATTTAACTATAGCAAAGTAGGACATTTTGTTGCTAAATTCTCTCATAATAAAAATGATAACTCTAATCAAGTACAGAGTAGCAAAAATCTTAAATCCTACTATCCCAAGAAGAAGAACTTCTTCAAAAATAATAAATGTCTATACATTAAAAAAAAATAGTGATTCAATGGATGATAGTGATAGTTCTCATGATGATCATGACTATGCTTTTGTGGATGATTAAAAGGAAGTACTATTCATGAAAATGGGATTATCTTATGTGGATCAAGAAGAAGTTGAACATTCAAATGGAGAACAAGAAGGAGAAGTAGATCTAGAGTGTGAACTCATATGTGCTTTAGAGGAGATTGACAAGATGAGAAAAGAGAGCTCAAAAAAGAAGCTTGGACAAAAATAAATTGAGAAAATGTCCAAAAGTATTTATAAATCTGATTAGATAATAGTGAGTTTAAAGACACAAGTTAAAGAGGCTAAAAAAATAGAAGATGTAGTCAAACCTAAACTATAATCTAAATTTGATGAATGTATGAAGCTAGAAGCAAATATAGTGGCCTTGAGAAAAGACATTGAAAAAGCTAAAGGTCAACTAGATAAAAGTCTAAAGTTGATATGAAGATTAGACATTCTTGATTAATTGATAAACTCTCAAAACCCCTCAAAAGAGAGATCAGGTCTTGGATATGAAAAAGGAAAATGTTCCACAACTATTAAATCTGCTAACCTATATGAAAATTTCAAAGTAGAAAGAGAATTAGGAGAAAAGAAATATAAATCTTAAAAGTATATAAAGATAGACTCAAGCATAGGTGATGTGAAGAAAGATGAACCTAAAAATAAGCTTGAAGAGAAGAAGAATACAAAGGTAGATGATGTAGATGGATGCACCAAAGTGAGAGACTTGAAGAAGCCATAGTTTAAAAGAGCTCTTCATGATGCACCGAGAAATGCTATGACCAGGTATTCCTCATCTTTTTATGGTAATTTTTATACCTATAACTAGTTTGGTCATGGGGATATTGATTTTAGAGTTGTACCTAAAAACAGAATGAATTTTGTAAGTAGAAACTCATTTTTTCCTTTGTTACATACAAATACAATATGATGTAATTGTAATAACTTTAGTCACATAGCTAAACAATATATAATTAGCTTTGTAAGATTAAAATTACATAGTTTACAGAAATTCATGCCTCCCAGTGTCAACAAAGGTTCACAAGTTTTTGAAAAGAAGCCAAATAAGAAGCTTAAGGATGTGTGGAGAGTGAAAACTCAACTATGATTGCTCAAACTACACTCCATACCAAGGAGAAAAATTTATGGGTGATAAACAATGATTACTAAATGTATATGACTGGTGACAAGAGCAAGTTCATCAAATTAAGCAAATGCAAGGAATGATATGCCATCTTGGGAGATAACATAACAATAAAGATCAAAGGTAAAATAACCTTGAACATAGATGGTAAACTTCCTACATATGATGTCGTTTATGTTGAAGGATTAAATCATTATCTACTAAGTGTTAGCCAAATTTGTGACAATGGATATAGGATCACATTTGATACATAAGGCTGCAAGCTAAAGAGATCTAGAAGATTAGTTGTAGATGGGAAAAGGACTAAAAGCAACATCTATAATCTTATTGAAATAAATGGTAATAGTTGCCTAATAGGAAATACTGATGAAAGTTGGTTATGGAATAGAAGAATGGGTCATGTTAACTTTGATAACCTAGTCAAAGTAAGCTCAAATAAGTGTGTAAGACACATGCCCAGGATAACCAAACCTATAGATATTGTTTACAAGGAATGTCAACTAGGCAAGTAGACAAGGCTCAATTTTCAAATAAATCAGTATGTAGCTACAAAGCCTATAGAATTAGTTCATATCGATATTTTTGATCCTAATAAGATAAGAGGATAAAAATGAGAGAGATACTTCATGTTTATTATATATGATTACTCAAAAATGATATGGGTAACCTTTTTTAAGGACAAGTCACAAACATTTGAGAGATTCAATATCTTTGTGGGCATGGTGGAGAATGGCATTGGATGAAAGATAAAATTCTTAAGATCTAATAAAGGTGGAGAATTCACCTCAAATGAGTTCATAGATTATTGTGAGAATCATGAGATTAAAAGGCATTACTCTATAACAAGGACTCCACAATAGAATGGAGTCCTTGAGAGAGAGAGAGAGAGAGAGAGTAGGATAGTTAAGGAGATGGCCAGAATAATACTAAAAGAGGCTAATTTACCTAATGGATACTAGAGAGAAGTAATCCAAATAGTATTATATATCTTGGATAGATTTTAGCTAAAGGCAAATAATGACAATACTCTGTATGAGCTATGGTATTGAAAGCTTGCCTTTATTAAGTACTTCAAAGTGTTTGGAAGCAAATCCTACATAAGGAAAAAAGAGGAGAAATTGGGAAGCTTTGAATCAAGATGTCATGATAGAATATTTATTAGTTATTCCACTAAAATAAAAGCCTATGTATGTTACAATAAAAGGCTACACAATATTGTAGAGAGCATCAATGTAAAGGTTAAATAAGGATTGAAGCATGTTGAATCTTACAAGGAAATTAGTATTAAAGAATGAGATATTGAAGAAGAAGAAGTTAATGAAGAGACTAAGGCAATTAATGAAAAGGCACCTCTAAGATTTGTTCAAAAGTATCATCCTAAAGAGTAGATAAATGGTAATAAGAATGAAGGAGTTCAAACAAGGGGAAGAGATGTAATGAACAAGGAGCAAGTAAGTTTTTTTCTAATGTCTGAAATTGATCCTAAGAGCTATGTTGAAGCCAAAAAGGATGAAAATTGGATAAAATCCATAGAAGAGGAACTGAGACAAATTAAAAAGAATAAAACTTGGCAATTAGTCCCAAGATCTTCAAACAAGGTTGTAATAGGTACAAAATGGGTATATAGAAACAAGATCAATGAGGATGAATTTGTTATAAGGAACAAAGAAAGATTGTTGTGCAAAGGATATGCACAAGTTGAGGGCATAAAGTTTGAGGAAAAATTTTCTGTAGTTGCTAGATTCGAAGATATAAGAATCTTTCTAGCATTGTCTATTTATAAGAAGTTCAAACTCTATCAAATGGATATCAAGTCTACTTTCTTGAATGGGAACTTAGAAGATGAATAATATATTAAACAAATAAAAGATTTTTAGTTATTAAAATAAGAATACTATGTATGAAAACTAAAAAAATATTTGTATGGTCTAAAATAGGCACTTAGAGAATGGTATTCAAGATTAGACCAAGACCTGTAACAATAAGCTTTTAACAAAGGATGTGAAAATAGAAATTTGTATTTCAAATCAGAAGGTGAGCATATGTTGATTTTTATTTTGTATGTAAATGACATCATATTTGGTGGTAGCAATAACAAATTGTGAAAAGGATTTGCTACACAAATGCATAGTGAGTATGATATGTTTATGTTAGGAGAATTTTATTTCTTCCCTGGTCTACAAATAGCACAAATTGATGAAGGAATATTCATATCCCAAACCAAGTATGCAAAGGAAATGCTTAAGAAATTTGGAATGGAAGATAGTGAACTAGTTATTACTCCTATGATAACTAGATGAAAGTTGAGCAAAGAGGATGAGTCACTTGATGTAAATCAAACAATATATAGATCAATAATAGGTAGCTTGTTATACCTAACTACATCAAGACTAGATATCATGCAATTAGTGTGCATGGTTACAATATTTCAAGATGCTCCTTAAGAGTCACATGTCAATGTAGTGAAAAGGATATTTAGATACATCAAGAACATAATTGAATATGTCCTATGGTATCTTACAAGTGAAGATTTCACTTTGAAAGTATATACAAATGAAAATTGGGTAGGAAGTGTAGATGATAGAAGAAGCACTAGTGGTAGTACATTTTTCCTTAGAAATAGGCTTCTTTCATGGCTAAGTAAAAAGCAAGAGTCGGTTCCTCTTTCTAAATCAAAAGCAGAGTATGTAGCAGTAGTAGCATGTTGCACTCAAGTATTGTGGATGAATCAAAAACTCAAGGACATCAAGGTAGAGTAAAAAGCACCTATCTCTCTTCTTTGTGATAATTCAAGTGCTGTAAATATATCAATAAATCTAGTGATGTATTCTAGAATGAAGCACATATCAATCAATTATCACTTTTAAGAGAGAAGGTTGTAGATCAAGAGGTTACAATGGAATATGTGCCAATTAAGGATCAAATTGTAGACATATTCACCAAACCTCTTCCAAAGGAATAATTTGAATATCTAAAATAGAAGTTGGGAGTGGTGAATCCTACACCACATCACTAGATCTTAGTGATAGGATATGAGTCTAAGGGGAATCACATAGAAGCTTTGTCAATCCCTAGAAGAAGAGAGAAAATGTAACTTAGGTATGTTTATCTTTAAAAATTTATAATGAGTTGATGGTTGTAGATTCTTGGACAAACTCCTTTATTTGATTAAGGGGAAGACACATTTGGACAACCAATATGAGAGAGTCCCTTTTCCATTGATGTCAAAGGGGGAGAAAAAGTGTAAATGCTCTATGCCAAAGTTTGGATAAAAAGTAAAAATATCAAAAAAGAAGTAGAGCAAGTGTCCAAGTTGAGTATTAGGAAAATATTTCCATTGCCTAAGGGGGAGAAAGTTTGGTATGAATAGCCTTAGTTGATACTCATTTGAAGCTAATGTAAGTAATGATAGACAAGGAACAAAAAAATTAGAAGATTAGAGCATTTAGTTTTCCATCAATGAGAAAGGGGAAGATTATTGGAAATATGATTATCATTAATGTCAAAAGGGACATTATGAGCATGACATTGATGTTTAGGACTGAATATGGTGATTATAGGATATGCGAATGACATCATCATAGGTCAAGGATAATTGGAATGCTTGTGTGCATGAATGGAATTCATTCAGTTCTTCATATTGATCATCTAAACACTTTGGTTCTATGATAGGAAATGATGATAAGGCATTCTATTGATGTCACCATTTCCATGTGTGAATGATTATGGGGGAGTTGGTCACATGGTTATAATCACATTAGTCCCTTGTTATTATGTGTTATATTTGAAGAGATGTGATTAAGTGCAATTGAAGATAAGGGGATGTAAAGTTTGTTACTTAGACAAAATAAGCTAAGTTTCTATACTTAGCCAAATTTTCAAAAGGATTAAGTAGGGCCAAGTAAGCATATTAATGAGGTCAATATTCACACATATGGAGGTAGTAGGACAAAATGATCAAATGGGTATATTCATTTTTGTGCCTAATTTATATTAATTGAATCTCAGGTCACAAAACATAATGAAATAAAAGATATGCTTGAGCAAATTTAGGCTCCCAGGGATTTTGATAGTGTTTTCCAATACTTAGTCAAATTTGCAAATTGTAAGAAATAAATGAAAAATCATTTTTATAATGTCAGATATTACACGTATGAAGGATTTAGGACAAAATAGATATATTTATGGAATTCCCTATGTAATATTATCATATGAAATAAATTAAATGTCATCTAACTAAGTGCAACAAGAGTTACAGAAGATCAAAGTTGGCCTTCTAGGAAAGTTTGAGGCATTTCTAGCTTTGTGGTAGAATAATTAAAGTGATAAAATTAATGTATTTATATCTCTCATGTGTGAAATATTCAAAAATAATTGAGCATATGGGTTTTTTCACTTTCATGTCTAGTTTATATGGTCCAAATTTCATACCAGGTAGTTGAGTGAATCAAAAGTTATGTAGGTGCAAATTTAGCCTTTCTAATATTTTTTAGATGGTCCCAACACTTAGACAAATCTACTCAAGGTAAAGTTGGAGCAAGTCTTGAAGAGATCAATGGAGTGAATTGGATCCAATATGCAATGGTGAAGTCAGATGAAGATAGGTGTTTAAAGTATAAAATTTGAGCAATGACTATCACTTAATCATATGCTAAAGATCCAACAAAGCGTATGAAATTTAATTTGTCAAAGGGACCTCTTCTAGTGACAAGTGTCACAATCATGAAGCTTGCATAGTAAATCAATGGTGTGGTTTAAATTCAAATCATCAATGATCAATGTAAGGATGACAAGTGTCTCAATAGTGAGAACTGATAATAATTTA
Source organism: Torreya grandis (assembly GCA_037957365.1). Lineage (NCBI taxonomy): Eukaryota > Viridiplantae > Streptophyta > Pinopsida > Cupressales > Taxaceae > Torreya > Torreya grandis. The sequence goes on from JARHVA010002686.1 coordinate 2,009,281, forward strand.
TAGAAGGAATGAACTTATTCTAAGTGCCACATTCTCAAGAGCTAGGTAGAGATAAACATTGAGCTTGTTAGACGATCTGATGGTGAATGGATGGTCGTATAAAGGAAATCCAATAGAGTGAGTATACTCATATGTAATAAAGTGCTCAAATTTTATCAACACAATGGCAAGTTAAAGATTGAGCATGTTTGAGAAGATCGATAGAGAAAAATTAATTTAAAGACTCAAGAAGCAGTGAGATAGGATAAAGAGATCAAAATTTAACCAAAGACAAAGATAACATTCATGCATCTATGGAGATTAAATGGCTTATAAGATCCTGAATCAGGAATATCGATGAACATATTTTAAAGTGGACAAAGATAAAGTATGGAAGTATACAAAGATTTAAGTGATAGTGTGAGACTATCAAAGATCAATCAAATGGACATGTTTTAAAGTTGATTCATTTAAACATAGACCATCCGATCATGGTACCAAATTTAAAATCAATAATTGATATTTAAATATAAGTCTAGTCTAATGGAGAGATGAAGGAACATGTGAGTAAGCCATGAATCATGATACAAATAATGAGATTGACCAATGTAAGCAAAAAAATCTATATAAATGTACATGTGCATCAAAACTAGATTCCATCAAATTCTATAGATAGTAATGAAACTAGGAATCATGATGGTGATGCATGAATTTGAGACACATGAAAACTTACAGCTCAAAGTCTAGAACATAGTGTGATTATTTGTAAACAAGTGTGAATACAACAAAAATATAAAACCCTAGATCAATTGTTTGTATATATGACATCTAGGATAAAGGAAAAGGTGGCTAGAGCTATTACTATTAAGCAAAGTCAGATAGAAAGATACAAGGAGATATTAAGAGAAATGAAGTGTGTCAAATATAGACATATCTAGACATAGAGACAGAGGGTCAAAGGGTAAGAAAGGCATAAGTAGATCATGAATACTTATACATTAGACATGTAACTGAGAAAAAATATTTGGGTTCATGTATGAATCTATTTTGTAATCTATAATTATACCTCCATAAAAGAATCTAATATATTGGTGCCATCAGATAAGCTGAGTGGGTGCTCAGATTAGAGAGTACGTGCTTCCTTAGAGTTGAAGATCTTAAACCATGGGATTGGTGTCTCCTTAGGGTTGGTTCCCTTAAACATTGTAACTAGTGAGGTTCCTGATTATAATGCTAGATTACGATGGTAGATTCTAGCATCTATTCTCGTGCTGGTTTTTCCCATATTGAGTTTTCCATGATATAACTTGTGTTATGTGTTTTTGTGTGTTTAATATCTTTACATATATCCTTAATCTACATTAAAAGGTTTTGAAAAGGACTAAGTTAATTAATAAATTGATTGACCCCCCTCTCAGTATCTAGTTATGTTCCAATAGCATGGTTGTAAACAAATATCTTTCAAATAAGTTATACATTAGGAGGTAATATATGCAAAGTAATTAAAGATGGTGGTGGTAGTGAAAATATATTTTCTAAATATATGATTTAGAAACAAGGTTTGTAGAGTGAAAAACATCCTAATCCTTATAATATTTCATGGTTTAAGAAAGGGACTAAAGTTACAATAGATAAAAGGTGTTTAATCAAGTTTTATTTAGGTAACACTTGGATGAAATATGGTGTGATTTTATACTAATGGATGCATTTCATATGTTATTGGTAAGGACTTAGTAGATTGATATAAAATATGTTCATTATGGATCAAATAACACATATAATTTCTAGAAAGTTTATATGAAGGTAGTTTTGTTAACTATTGATTAAGAAGGGCAGACTAAAAGTGTGTTTATTTTAAAAGAATTATGAAAGATTTGAAGATGACAAGTTAATTTTATGCATTAATATAGAATAAATAAAATGCATAAGTGGTGTATACATAATAACATAAATAATATTAGTGTGAAAAAAACATGCAATTGTTATACTTGATGAGTTACAATATGCTTTACTACTAAAGAGAGATATTTAGCATCATACTAAATTGATTCTAGGATCAGATTTACCCAATCAACTTAGAGGATGAGTGTAACAGAACATGAATAATTAAATAAACATGTTATGATCAAGGACTTTGACTCAAGAGAGGATGTTAGTATAGTATTAGTTCCAAAAATAATGAAATCAACACACTAGAAAGCTAACATATCTATGCCTAGATCATAGGGGGATCTTGGTGAACAAACAACTAATGACAAAACTCAACTAAAATGTAAAGAAACATACCTTCCTTAGCTTCCTTGAATGCTCCAAATGAAGTGTTCATTGGCTTGCTCAAATTATGCTTGAAAGGTATTCATTAGTGGGGTTTGGCTATCTCCATCTCCTCCTAGCACCATGTTTGGCTTGGATTTGGATTGTTTTTACTTTAAAATGGCTTGGTTTGTCACAATTTTGGCATTATAAAACTATGAATTTACATCATGAATCAAATCTTGCATTATAACATTACTCTATTCGAAGCTCTCTAAATGAGGAGCTCTAGGCTTACTTTTATAAGCTTTGAAATGACTTAGAATGGGTTAAACCCTAACCTTAGTTGGATTAGTTAACCCCAATAGGGTTGAAAGGTGTCAAATGGTCATTATTATCTTGAAACAATCATGGGTGGGATATTTTCCAAAAATGACAACTCACAAAAGCTAATGATGAAAACCTAGGATATTCACTGAATTTTGAATTTCCCTTTTTGATAATTCATCTAATTTTTCATGGATTAATTAAATTAGGATCTAGTTTAGATTTCAATTTTAATTAATCTATTTTAGGCTTTTGAATATTTTTTTAAGTTTGGATTTAAATAATTTAGACATTTTCTCTTTTTAATTGATTTATCGACCAAATTGATTTAATTGCTTGTGATGAAGTCAAATTTGAATTTTTTTTAAATTATTAGGCTAGATGTTCATTTAATTTACATTTGATATTTATAACATAAGTTCTAACTATGTTCAAAATCATATAAGAGTAAACTCATAATTATCAATTAGCTTGAAGTTGACCTTTTCAAAACCATGCAATGTGTGCATGTGTATAAAAGTCAAAAGGCCACATTTTGCAATGATAGATCAAAATTCAAGGAAAATACAAATATATACACCATTAAAAAATTATACATGCACAAAATCTAAGCTCCTTTAAGATTACATTGTTTGGATGGTTGCATGCACTTTGGTTAGTGTAGTGGTTAGGGCAGTAGAAGTTAGAACTATATATGTCGATGTGGTACTTGATGTAGAAATTTGAGATTGCATCTTATTTTCCTCATTATCCATGAAACACTTATATGCTACATCATGTTGTTGTCATATGATGTTAAAGTCAATAAAAGGTGGTTGGTGGATCCTATTGACTTGGCTAAGGAGTTTAACATGTTCAAACTTAGTCATTTGGAAATTATTCTTGAAAATATCCACCTCTGTTACCTTCTTTTTAGCTACACTTAACTCATCTTATATTTATTCTAACATTAAAACTTGTAGACTCTACTTGAAGTTATCTATTACCTCATATATAATCTTGTCAAAATTGATCCTGCGGATTAATTTACCAGTAGTTTTTTTCACCTTTGACAACTTCAAATCTTCCAAAATCTAGAGATGTAGGCCTCATGTGCCTGATATTTGTGGATTAAAGTCCCAATTGATTATAACCACTCCCAAGATTCTTCTTTCTTAATGACAACTAAATTGAGAGCATTAGATGCCTCAAGTGGTGTTATAAGGTCTAGATGACTATATATTTTATTGCTCATGTAGGCAACTAGCATCTTCAACTTACCACTATCATCTTTCAAATAATTAAATAATTCATTAGTCATATTGATATGATACATTTATTTGGCCTTCATGAAATCCATTGCTTCCAATGAGTTGTAACATCTAGAGGTTGCTTCTTGAACATCTACTTCTGTGCCTATAGGGATATGCATAGTCTTTACTTATTCCCTCAATTGTAAGACATCAACTTCTATCTCTTGCTAAGCCATCTTTATTCCTTCATGTATGTAAATCATAGCATCCTTGTGTGCTTAAGCCAATTCTAAAAAATTATCAACATATGGAGACTATCATGATTGCCTATTCTGTGTCTTAGTGAGAGAGAATACTTTTGATCCCTCCTAAAATATTATCTCTCATCCTATGTCATATTCCAAATTCCTTTTCTTCACTCTCTATATGCTACTGGATGGGGGTCAAATAGAGTGGAGATAGAAGGGAGATTAACGATCTTCAAGATAGGCATTTGGGAGGCCTTGCCTTTTAATTCCATAGCCAGGGAAGAATGTCTAATTGTGATGTATCTCAATTTGTGACTAAAACCTCCTCTTGATCCTCCTCAACTACTAGTTATTTATTTTATGCCTTAATAAGGAATTCAATTAGGGAAGGCCAAATTATCTTAGGCTAATCCACTCCTTGAAACTAAAGAAGTGGATGGACTATGACCAATTTTGGTTTGCCTTCTGTCACCTACTATAACTTGACACAATGGTCTCTTTTTTGGATGTGGTCAAGGGCATGGAAAGGGTGATCTAAGTAAATTAAATATGGAACTATGGAGTGGCAATGGTAGTCTTCACCTTTTTAGATATATTCTTCTTCTTTATGGCTTTAATGGTAGAGGTGCTAATGGAGACAGAGGAGGTAGCCATGGTGAATGGAATGGAAGTGGATAATAGGCCAATGGAGGTTGTGGTAGTATCCTTCCCAATGTTTGGGGTGAGAAGGGTGTATTAGATTAATGTGGCTAGGGAAAAGGGTTTAATGGAGGTAGAAGTAGAAACATCCACATTTGGAGACCTCAATATAGAATAAATAAGAACGTGAAAAAATACTAGAATTGTATGTAAAGGAACATTCATAAAATATTGGGTACCTAGGAGGTTTTTTGATGTTGGTTCTACTTCAAGCCTTAAGGCCTTAACCATTTCAAACTATACATCAGAGTCCTCTTCAAAATATCTAATTTAAACAACCTATCCCTCTGAATGTTCTAAATGTTGTGGTGTAGGAAGCAAGCCTTGAGATAAATCTAGTGTGAGACTCCTTGTAGGGGTCCTATGCTTCCTTGTATATATAATATAAGTCTTTAGATGTGTATGGGAGCCTTGATAAACTAAGGTAGTTGCCTCTTGCATTGTTATCTTTATAAATGTGGTAATCTGAGAGTGGGGAATAGAGGTAGCTACTTGAATTGTGCTTGTAGTTAGTTTTTCTCATTCTTATTACTCCTGATAAGAGTCCTAACTAATGGGGTATCCCACCTTTCCTTCTCTAAGGTTGGGTTCAACTACCCTAGGCTCTTTCTTCATATCTTTGAGCTTTAATATTAAAGGGAGTATTAGAGCTATGGAACTAACCTACTCCTTGGATTGTTCCTAGGACTATCCTCTCAAAAAAATTGAATGCTCTCATCCTTTATAAATGACACTTTTTATCTCTAATTTCGTTTCAAAGACTAAAGGTTCATCATGGTCATTTTTAAATGATATTTTATTAATCCTATAATCCTATCCCTTTCCAACACTTCATCATCTTTATCATTTAGAAACAAAAAGGCACATGGTTTTAGGGGATATTAAGTCCCTTTAAGTTCTTCTGAATAAAACCTGTGGATCATAATTCTTATGTGCAAGCTTGGGGAAATGATATCTCTTACACTTACCACCCACTTCTTTAAAAGTATTCCTTATGGTGTATACCATTATATCAATGACTATATGGTGGCCAAAGTATGAAACTTTTTTCACATTTTCTAATAAATCTTCTTCAACACTCTAACATAGTTGAAATGTGATCTCTTTTTTTTCTAGCTTATCTCAAACATATCTTGGGAAACATAGGGGTGTAGACACTAGAAAATTACATGCTTGCAGTTTTTGATGACTAAATGCCTTGGGACCCCATGAAGACCCCCTAAACCTTCCTAACTACTAATAAACCCCTCTTAACCTAACCAAATCACTATTCTCCTATTCACATAATACTATTCAAAAATACTATTTGAAATTACTATTGAAAAGTACTATTCACTATCACTATTCACTATGGGACCCACTATCACTATTCATGATGACATGGTAAGTGACATGACATTTTGCATGGTAAGTGACATGGAATGCACCATCTCAAGTGATGAAGAAGGTGATTTGGGAGGTGATATGGTAAGTGACATGGGAATTCAATATCAGACATCTCATCCTAAGAGAAAACCAACATGTAACCAACATGGAGAAGAGTAAACTACGTAAGTTTTCTTTCAATTGGATTTGACCCTACATCATTACCCATAAGTATGGACTAGGAATTTATCATTTATCCTCTCTCAAAGGCAAACTAGAACCTAAGCCTCTCAATGCTTTGCATCTACATCTATTTTTCTATTAAATAAGGATCAAGCTCATATTTTTATTTGACTTAAGCTCATCCCTTGATTATGATACTTTAACCTTCACCCACCTTCATCCTCCCTTCTTGAGAATAATTGACTACAACATAGAACCATGTGAGTAATCACCATAGTCATAGCCTAATCCTAAATACGGGTACCATGGATCTACCCATGGCATGGTTCTCATGGATACTTTTTGTCTCTAACAAGATGGAATCCCATGGTCATTGTCTCTCAAAACCAAATCCTTTCACATATCATTGACCTTCTTGTGTTAAAATTTTTCCCTCATAAAGGTAAACCTATAAACCTAATTATACTTGTCCATATCTAAACACATCGTATCCAAAACAATTTGGATACCAAAACATTACTTGGGTCAATATCTCAAGCATTTTAGACTACTCCCTTAAAGGAAAACTACCCAAAAACAAAATAAAATTTTCCAAATGTAATGTAGACTGCTCCCTTGAATGACAACTATTAAGAACATTAACCAAAGCCAATAAGCTTAGACCACTCCCTTGAAGGATGGCTAAGTTAACTTTGTCAAAAGCAGAGTGATTTCTTGGAATCTTCTTGCATCAATCAGATTCCCATATATAGTAATAAATAAAAGTTCCCACTATCAAAACAAATTATAAAGCTGTAACTCACTCTCAAACAACATAATAATTTGGAAGTCACAATCGACTTTACCATGTAGGCTTCCCATACTAATTAGTGTACATCTAGCATATAATATGGAGTTGTCTACTACCATCCTTAGGCCAATTATAGAAGCAGCAAAACTAATTCACATGTGGTTATCATACATATCACCCATTTCCCTTCACATCACCCATCACCCATCTTCACTTTAGACTATCTATAAATCTAGGGATTTAGATCTTACTTGATACCCTGTGATCAAGAAAACTTTTCTATCGACTAACATGCAAAATATTTGATGGGCTTATATTTAGTAAGTCGATCCCACTTCAGGCCTATTTTTAGTCCTTATCAAAAACAAAGAATTGTGCCCTATTCTTAATATACTTGGTTGGTTTTTTCCTCATGACTTTTACTGTATAGTGTTGCAATAACAATAATCATTATTTTTGCATTTAATGAGATTATAACAATCACAACCATATAAATCATAACCATAACCATAACATTCATAAGTATCTAGATAACCTTAAGCATGATAACATTCAAACTATGACATCCAACACATTTTATACATAAAAAACTATGTAATATTTTATTTAGGGTGCAAGGAATTACACAACACATACATAGTCATTAGATTACACATTGCCTAAAACACATAAGTACATTATTTTCCTACTTAAGAATTAGACTGATTAACTAGTGAATCTATATTTATGCTTAGCCATCCTTATACTTGATTACTCCTAAGAATCATGTCAACATACATACATAGACATACCTTATGAAGAAGGCATCATTTATTTAAAAAAGTCTACCTCATGAGCCAAACAATAGCATTAGTGCAGGATGAGGGAACGACACTCTTGTTCATTGTTGATGTTGTTATTGATAATGAATGTGGTTGAATATGGTATTATTAGTGCATGAAGGAACACACACCATCATTTATAATGGAAATTTTAATGACAATTGTGTGAAGGTAGATGTGCTCACATGAAGGACATGATCTGATCTTGGTAGTGGTCCTTATCATGATTATTTAAATAGAATACTTTCCCATTCTTCTTCACTAACTTGGTTCTCCTTTATACTAATCAAGAAGGTCATATGATGTAATTGATTATATTTAATAGTCTTCCCATTATAAATGGTCGTCTACCTACCTTTTCACATGGACACATGACCCTCGTTATGATTGGTCATCTCAATAAAGCCATTATGCACCATCATGATATCTTTTTATTGCCCTTGTCATTTGATTCACATCTAATGTGTTTCCTTTCTTTTTAATCTCATGACCCTTATAGGTCTATCATTAATTTGCATCATTATCACCTTTGGCCCAGTTGACATAAATTGGCTTCCAACCATGGGCCACTATAATGATCACACCTTTAAAACTACCATTGTTATTGGTGGTAACTCCCAAAGCCTTACCACTATAGAAACTCTTCTAACAAAGGTAGGCCACCATGAATTCACAATAATACATACACCTTCTTATCTCCTTTACCCTCCTCTTACTACCGGCCTATTACCACAAGATCTAAATGTCAGACTCCAACCATTTTTAGTACCTACTCTAACATGATAGTCTTTTCTTTTGTGCCAGTTAAACATTTATCCATAGTAAGGGAACCAACATCTTCTCCTAAACATGTAACTTCTTATTGGTTAGGCTTGACCTAGTGGAACTAATAAGTCATTGGTTCCATGGAGATAGGATAGAGGATGCATACATGGACACTATTTGTCTCACCTACCCATGTAACTCTTGGATTAGGCAAAATCCATCCTCTATTACTCACCATGCCACCCACTTTATTACTTTTAGAATCTACTTAATCATCAAATAAACTCTTTTTAGGTCATAAATTCACTAATAACCTTTAAAATAAACTCATAGTGGTGATGAAACTTGGCCAAAGTGACTATTCAAATCTTGATAGAAGCCCACTTCCTAAAACTCAACTCATAACAGTAGACACTATCTCCTAGAGTCTACCCTTGCACAATTTTAGAAGATACAACCTCCTCAAAAAGGCACCTCTTCTATGTATTAGCTCCATTAAGGATTTCTTGTGGTGTTTATAATTATTTCCCTTGCTTATTTATCCTAACTCACCCATTCATGTCTCTCATCCTACCAAATGTGAGACCATTAGGATAACTATTCACTGATTTACACCATCTACATTCACCATCACCATCACCAAAACTTAGAACCTTTTTTTTTTTTAAAACTTCCTTTTACATCATCCCAAACTAACCCATGTGGTCCATAAACTTGGGGAAGGCAATCTAAACATCACTCACCCAACCTTGTTGAAATACATTGGCATGATGTCCATGGACTATGTAGGTGTTGTTTCACTTCTATGAGTAGCTTAGCCACTAACAACTAATTCCCATCCCATTTTTATTCTCATTCATTTCCATCACTAACAATGCCCTCTTTCTTATGGCATCCTACATCAAGGAAGCTTTGAATTCTTTCTTAAGCATTCTTATGTTTTAAAACCATCTAATACGTCCTCCTAAGTTTTCCCCCATTGTTGGTAGAACTACATTGGCTTGAGGTCTTTTTGGACTATGTAGGCAGTGCTTAGTTACTAAGGTCATCTTAACTACATACTTTATTTTGTTTTTCATTTTCACCTAGAATCTCATTTTCCCCTCACCACTTCCCTCCCTTCAACTTGTCAATCTCTTTTAACCACTTTTCTAGCTTTTTATTTATCTTTTAATGCAAAAGTTGACATCTTTCCTCATTGGCTCCTCTTATCTCCCATAAAACCACCACCTACTCTACCTCACTAGCCTCCCCATCACCTTTCCTTACACATAATTCAAATCTCACTCCCTCACCCACTTTTCATTTTTTTGGTCTTTCTCTCCACTTATTACCAACCTTGTCCTTTATCCCCTTCAACTTCTTTCACCATCCTCATCATCTCCTCTTTCCCTTGCTATTTTTCATACCCTCTTTATCACTCTCTTTTCCTCACCATTTCCACATCGTACTATACATCTTGCAAGATTTTTGTTTCTTATGTTGACCACTTTTTCTTTACATGTACCACCACTCTCTACTATTTGCCATTTTTCCCACCATACCCATTTTCCATTATTCTTGTTTGTTTTTTCCCTTCCTTTAATCCTTTTTGTATTCTTTTTTTCCTCCACAACTAGTTTTTACCTAGGTATTTATCCTTTGATAAGCCTTCCATAATTTCTTCTTTTCTTCTTCTCAGTTCTTGCCTTTTACCTTTTGTGATCCCCTTTTCGTCTTTCCATCTCTATACTCACTTGTCTTTTGCATCTATGTGAGTATCCTTTCTTTATATCCCTACTTCAATTCATCCTTTTTCTTCTTATCATCCTTGATCTTCATCCCTTATCCTCATCTCATTCCCTTTCATTTTTTTCCACCATCCTCTCCTTTTTCTCCATTTCCTTTCATTTTTCTCATCTTGGGGACTTTCCTTATTCTTCCCAACCTTTGTTTTCCTCTTGTATGTCCATGACTTGCTCCTTCCATCCTTATCCACCTTCATCTTTATATGTGACCTCATTGTTTCCTCTACCTATCTATTCATCCATCTCCTAGTCCACCTTCACCTTATCCCTTGTTGGATCTCCCTTATGTTCTCCAACTCAACCTTCACCTCTTTAGAGTGTGGTCACTAGTTGTGTCACTTCTACATCCCCTTGTCTGCTTTCTTGTGGCCTCCATGACTTTAATTTAATGAATAAAAAACACAACCTACTCCCTCATTTAATTAATATTATTATTCACCTCACTCCATATTCCAAAACCCCTCAGCATCTTTCTTTGAATTCCCTAAAAACTCAATATTTAATAATTTTAGGGCCCCACTGACACAAGGGTCAAGGGTTTGAATATTTTCCACTTCTTATTTACCCACTTTGCTACTTTTCTTCCTTGAATTGTTGAATCATACACTTCCATATCATGTTAATGATATTATTGTGAAGTGTGCACAATGCCAACTTATTTGTATGGTGATGAAAGAACCTGTCAGATCATCATGGTAATTCAAGTAGTGCTAGATTCTCTAAAGCCTGGTAAAACATATTTCTCTTTTTTTAAGTGGCAATATAAATTTCATTCTTGAACCTTCTTGTCCATAATTGTAAATTCTTTTTTGAATAGTTGACATAATCATTTAATTATATCCTAGGTAATCTCATCCATCATTTCTACCAAACAAATTAGGAAACTATTTGATACCTATATTTTCCACTCTTTTGGAGATTCCCTTTCTCCAACATCCTTCAACTAGACCTAACTATATGAAATCAAATTGGGGCAACAAAGTTAACCAACACTCTTCACCTCAAAAGAATTACATTTGGCTTAATGCTCTTTTTAGATTCCTATACATGGAACTATGTAGGTAGCATCCACTTGATAAGTGCATTTGGAGTTAGCTCGGTCATCCCCTTCCAACCCATACCCAATCCACCCATGCTTTCACCATGTCCACCTTGATGTTGGTTGATTTTGACCAAGACCATTGGCATGTTTTAGAAAACAATTGACCATAATGACTAACCTTACCATTTTGAACTTTTAAACATTTGCTCCACCTCATGCATGACCTAAATAATTATGTTTTTTTCTAGGATAACTTCCTACCCTAGATAATTGTGACTAATAGCAAGCCTATCTAGATGACTTGATAAGCCTAACTAAATCAACTATGACCATTGTTATGGATCAGTTATCCCTATCATTTGTCCTTCTAAGATCAACCTTATTTTTACCAACATTGAAAAAATTAGTATTTGTGTAATCTTGACTACCATTCTTAGTTTCCTTTCACCCATTGGCATTTCACATGTCCATCTACCTTATGGCACCACCTAGTGCCTCCACACCAACTGCTTATCAAAACTACAACTGATTCAACCTTTATTCATCGACTCTTAGTTTTAGGGTGAACACCTCCTCCCATACTCTCGACACCCTAACCTTCAACCAAGCATTTTTTAATTTTATATCTTGTTAATTCAATGTTACATAACAAAATGTAGACACTAGAAAACTACACATTTATAGTTTTCAATGACTAAATTCCTTGGGACCCCCTAAAAGCTCCTTAAACCTTCATAAGCCCTAAAAAAATCCTCTTAACCTAACCAAATCACTATTCTCCTATTCGTATATTACTATTCAAAAATATTATTTGAAATTACTATTCAAAAATACTATTTGAAATTAATATTCAAAAGTACTATTCACAATCACTATTCACTATGGGACCCACTATCACTATTCATGATGACACAGAAAGTGACATGGTAAGTGACATGGCATGTGACATTTCTAGTGATGAGGAAGGTGATTTAGGAGGTGATATGTCAAGTGACATGGATTATAAGTGAGGTGGCTTGATGTGGGACATCATACCCCACTTGGGACCCTTCCCAAAGTGCTTTATGACCTCATTTAAGCATCACAAGCCCCCCCTTGAAATATGGTGAATTTATCCTCAAGGTACCACTATTAAATATGTATTTTACCTTCACACATGAAATTAACCTTCAAAATAAGATACCTACATCTTTAGTACTTTGGGAAAGACAAAGGGAACCCATTTTTGACTTCTTAACCAATATGGGACACTCACTAACCCAAATGGGAATCCCCACCCACCTCATTTTGACTAATTCATCCACCACATATAAAATGTAACAATACTTATACTATTCATATTTTGGCATGACTCTTCATAACATATGATATAAATACCCCCTCTCCTTCACCCAAGGTTAAGTTGGAGGTTGGAAGCTAGTTTTTGGTTAAAGCACTCTTATTGTAGGTTTTCTACTTTTGGAGGAGGCTATCCACTTGAGAAGGAGTTCATCCTCATCTTAGAGGATAAAATATTCAAAGCATAAAAGATCTATTAAAATCACTCCATTCATCAATAATATCATCAACAACACCATCATCAACAACCATCTCAAAAGTAACCTTATTTGTTTATTTCATTTCAACTTATTATCTCCTTAAGCCTCTTCTCCCTTGACCTCCATACCCTTCACCTTTCACCCCTTATTTTTCCCCTTTTACAATTACTTCATTTATTTCCTTGGCTATATTTACCCACTTGACCCTTTTTACCTCTTTGCGATAATTCACCCACTTGACCCCTTTTGCCTCTTGGCCATATTTACCAACTTGACCATTTATCCATTTTACCCTTTTATCTTCTTGATCATTTTGACCATCACCTTCTTGATCATTTCAATCATTTATCAACCTCAACCAAACCATCTTTCCATTTTGACCATTTTCCAAACCAATACCATAACCTTACCTCAACTAGCATTTTAGCATTTGCTTTATTTAGTCATTTTCTTAGCAAAACATCCATTTTAATTGTATTTACTTTCAGATTACATATCATTTAATACAATTATATTTTAGTTTATCATTTAAATTTAATTATCTAAATAAGGTGGATTGACAACCTCCTAAGAATCTTTCACCTCTAGGACCTAGCTCACTCTAGGCAATTTACTTTGCTACTTATCTAACAAATAAATTTTCTTAGTGTTTTCCTATTGCAAGCTATTCCTTCCTATCCAAAGTGGAATATCCACCATCATTTAGATCAAATGAACATTTTATACCCAGTTTTTATAACCATTTCCTTATTGATATTTTCTTCTTTTCATACTTATAAAAAAGCAAAAAATAGAGAGAAACAAGGGGCTCTACTTTGTTTCCCCAAATCATTATAATTGTGAAATTTGGATACAAGAAGTAATCCCCTCTTGCATTAAGTCTCTTTACAAGGTTTTCTCCAATTTGGGGTATGGGAAAGCCATGGATGGCTTTCCAAACTTGGGGCTATACATCATCTTCTATCTTCACCATGTTATTTATGCAGGCGTACACATGCATAAACTAGAAATGGTCACAAGTTCTATTTTTGATGTAATCCATGGATGGACTCCACAATTCACCAAGGATTTTATATCAAGATCCCTTGATCACATATAATAAGTAAAACATCATATAAAAATGTCCCATAGGTGTGTGACACTTCTTATTGATTATTTTCTCCCTCAAGAAGAAACTAATTATTTCTCCCAGTGTGAACTAAGCACCACTAGTTAGTAACATGTACAACAATGGCACCCAATACAAATTAAAAAAATGAAATCTCAACATACAATAATTTTTTTAATAGATCCATACCAATGTGTACTCCCATCTTGAATTTTTCTATGGGAATATTCCCCTTTGGGATTTTTCCTTTAAAATGGATGTTTTATTCAAGGAGCAACCATGAAGATAACACCTTCTTAATTTTGTTTTCCTCATTCCATAGCACTAGTCTATACTTGTTGAGGTATATATTGAGTGTGTTTAGGGATTAATATATTTGGAAATTATCTCTCAAAATACATGTCATGCCTATTTTATTTCTATAACGATGAAGGCACCATGTATTATCTTACTCGAGAAGAACAGATCTTGTGGAAGGTTGATGCATGGAATTACCTCTAGCTTGGTAGCTATAAAGTGCAGTCTTTATCTTTTTAAGGAGAGTAAGTTAATTATAAACACTCACTTAGAGATCATGATATTTTCTATGTCTAGTGAGAATATATCTATATAATTGATAACATGCCATACCTATGAATAATTTTCATACCAATTATCAAAAATGGTATTGTCAAAGACTATATCAATAAATTTTGTTGAATCCTTTATTGAGTAGAGGGATGGTGGATTTTCTCCTTAAAATTTCTTGGGTGAATATTCCATTATTGTTTCTTGTAATGTCCTTCATGTTATGTGTTACATGATCAATTTGTGATCCTAATCTAGTTGTTGATTCTTTATACTATGCTTTTGAGATAGTAACTAGGGCTCTTTCATGACATAAAATAGTAGTAGACTTAAAATGAAAGTTTGTTTGAAATTAAGGCTCTAATGGCTATGTATCACATACATAAGATTTTGCATTGAATATCAATTCATGTGGTATAAATGCCCAATGTTCACTTATTTCATATTCACATATAATTCAAATATTGTTAGCTAGTATTAATAGGGGCCTTTAGTGTATACTATTAAGAAACATTTTATTTGGATAAGTATATTAATTCCTTCTATGGTCCTCAACAATCATGTATTTGGGTTTTATGTTGGGGACTAATCTTTATAAAATACCCACAACAAAAGGCTTGAAAGCCTATTTTTGTTAGATAAAATGTTCAATAAGAATGAATTATTTTGGGGAAATTATTTCAGATAAAATATCCAATGCAACTTATTTGATGGCAACATATGTGTAAAACAAAACTTTTGAAGACCAAAGTTTGAATGAAAATAAGTATTGAAAATGTAAACCCCAAAAAGTTACAGGACAAAATATCACAACATAGAACCCAAAAACTAAACCTATCAGACAAATGTCTAATGGAATACCTAAAAAAAAAGTTTAATGAATGAAAACCCTAAATAAATTCTTCCAATCTACCTAAGTCCCAAAAATATACCTATTCAAAAACTCCCAAAAGGAATTAGTAGAGTTAGTCCATAAAATAACTCATGAGTACCATGTCCATTTCTCAAAGTATGAAGATTAATAATCAATCACTCTAAAAATTTTCACAATCGTATAGAAGAGATGCTCAACAATCAAGGCCTGACTATTGAAATAAGTGGGTTACCCATTCTCTTTATATAAAAAGGGGTTGTTGGATACAAAAAATGATAAATCACATGGGGAATAATCCTAAGTATTCAATAATCTATGACTTTGGTTAGTAATCCTTAGATCAATTATGGAGTGTATCATAGAATAATACTTAAATCAAAAACATGAAAGAGATTTCTAAGTTGATTCACATAACATACTTGCCTTTAAATTCCTTGGATCTATGTGTGTCAAATATGTAGTTCATTTAACCCTTGTTGTAATGAGTTTTTCAAAGTCTTGATGAAGTTGTAGGTTTCATTCTAGTATCCATTGAAGCTTAAAAAATGAGGGAAGCTCAGGAATTGCTCTACTACCAATTAAGTGTCCATATCCTTAGTAGAGATACCTTGGGCTTCTATTCTTCTCTCTCCATTATTTTCTCTTAATCATGATGCATGGTATATTGACCTTATTTCATCATGTGAGCCTTTTGATTTTCTTTAGATTTATTTAGATCTTTTGAACTCATTGGTTCTTTTCTTCTTTTATTTTTTTATATTTTTGAATGAAAAGAGAAGATCTAGAACCCTAGTGAGCTAGGATAATTATAAAACAAATCATTAATGAAACATCCCTACCAACCACATCCAAACCCAAAAGTATCACTTCCAACAACTATTTAATATGACAAGTGTACTTGATCCAATAAAAATAAGAAAAATTTCTAATTTTTTATGAAGTACTTTTAGAGAAACTTTCTCATACTTGGTGAAATTATTCAATTATGACACCTTCCATAATAATCCATGATTACCTGCCTTCATCCTGAGGACTCAAAACACAAAAACAATCCAATTTGTGGACTAGTCCTAAATTACCAAATTTATAATTTCCCCTTTTCTATAAGTCATAAGATTATCTGGTTGGGATCTTTAGCTTGGTTACAATATGAGCAGACACAATTTAAATTATCATAGAAAGTAAAAAAATAACTCGTATAGAAAGAATGAAAGAAATCAAAGAAAACAAGGAATCTAATCTAGAAAATCATGAAATATAATCTAAGAAACTAAGAAATAATCTAAAAAAGAAAGGAATATTATCTAGAAAATCATATAATATTAATCTAAGAAAGTAGGAGATCGAATCTAATTCTACATCTACATTTATTTGTTCCTTGTCAATCAATAATATCTACAGATGGCACAACCCTAAAGTAATGCTTCAACAACTGTATGTTGACTAGATATTTTATCTCATTGCCTTATAGGTCCTTCAAATTAAACTAATTACTTCTAAAGATCTCTAAAATCTAGTATGGTCTAATCCATAGTGGGGCAAACTTATCATATTATCTTTTTTCTCGTGAGACTTATTATTGGAAATATTGTCATTGATGTCAAAGGTCTATCATTATTGGTGATAAAGGCCCCATTGCATTTAATGATGTTTTTAATAGTAATATATTGGCTAATGTGTGTTAATATTTATTTAATATTAACTAATATATGTTTGGTTGCATAAATTCAAAAGAAGGGCCCATGGAGAAGTCAAAGAGTCACGGGGTAAAGACAAAACAAGAATGGGACACATTTTCCTATGAAGAGTCATCTTGAGGAATTCCAAGAGTCACCAAGTGAAGATAAAAGAGGAAGGGTGCAATTTCTCATGAAGGGACACTTTGAGGAATACAAAAAGTCACCAAGATAAAGATAAAAGAGGAAATGACACTTTTGCTTATGAAGGGTCACCATATGAATTTTCAAATGCAAGGATA
Organism: Torreya grandis; assembly: GCA_037957365.1. NCBI lineage: Eukaryota > Viridiplantae > Streptophyta > Pinopsida > Cupressales > Taxaceae > Torreya > Torreya grandis. The sequence continues at coordinate 2,026,837 of JARHVA010002686.1, forward strand.
TGAAGAGTCATGCAAGTTTGGCTCTATTTTCCATGAGGATTGAAGGGTCATAAAGGGTGGATTCCAAAGTTCATTTAGAAAGCTATAAATAAAGGCTTTAGAAGCCATTTGTCACATGGATGATATAGTATGATTTGTAATTGTTATATCTAGCTTAGAAGATGAAAGGAGAGAAAGGAAAGAGATTATTGTAATGTGTTATCATTTGTTAAGAAATCAACATTGAGAGATAGTTGTGTGGTATAAACAAAAGGGGTTGGTGTTCCCATGGGTTGGTGCTTAGCAAAGAGGTTAGTGCTCCTATGGGTTGGTGCTCATGAATAGTTGTTATGTTGGTTCTCAACAAAGGGGTTGGTGTACCTGCAATTTGGTGCTTGTGAATATTGTAGTTTGAGTTGGTGCTCATTCATATACTTAAGATTATTCTCCATGGTTTTTCCCACATTGTATTTCCATGTTAAATTTTGTGTCTCTCTATCTTGTGTGGTGTTTATTATTTTAGTTTTATTGCATATCTTAAATGTATGGTTAAGTGGAATTTTATTAAGTGAAAGCTTATAAGATTTATGATATATTGATTCACCCCCCACCTCTCAGTATATCCCATGCTTAACAATTGGTATAAGAGTAGGTTCCTTTAGAAAAAAAATTATAGCTTAAAGGAAGATCAAAAAAGCATGATGGCTAGATCACATGAAGGATTTTATACAAATAGGTCATCTTTATTTGATGGGATAAATTATGTTTTTTAGAGCATAATAATGAAGACTTATTTGATAGCCCTCAGATTTGACATATGGCAAGCAATGGTAGAGGAATATGAAGAGCCATAGACACTTGTAATTACTCTGGTAGAAAAGAAGGCAAGTGAAAATAATGCTAAAGATTTAAATGTTATTTTATGTGGTTTATGTGAATAAGAATTTGCTAAAGTTATGCAATGTAAATCTACTCATGAAAATTAGGTAAAAATTAAGAATATTTACAAACCTGATGGAAAGGTTCAGTAAGCTAAGCTTCAAACTTTTAGAAGATAGTTTCAGAGTTTGAAGATGGAATAAGAAGAAGAAGATATAGCAATTTATATTTTATGAGTTGATCAAATAGTAAATCTGATTCAAGGTCTTAGAGAAAATTTAGAAGAATTAATAGTGGTACAAAAGGTTTTGATATCTCTACCAATGAGATATGATGTAAAGGTTTCGACAATCAAGGAGATGAAGAATTTAGCCAACCTAAAGATGGATGAGTTTCATGGTATTCTCACAACATATAAGATGTGGACTGAACAAGATAAACCCTCAAAAAGAGAAGTGAATTTCAAGACATCAAAGAAAGAGAAGGCTAAGATTTAAGAATAAAGTGATAGTTCTAGTGATGATGAAGATGACAATGGAGATCTTTTCATTCATAAGCCAAAAAGGGCACAAGTAAATATCAAGGAAAATTACATTTTAAATGTTTTAATTATGGAAAGATTAGATATTTTGTAGCTAAATTCCCAAATAATGGTAATGATGATAATGAAGAAGGAAAGTCTACATAAAATAATAATTTCAAAGGCAAATTCAAGAAGTGATTTGAGAAGAAGAGTTTGTATTCTAAAGATCCTAGCTCAATTGAAGATAGTGGAGTCAGTGATTCAGAAGAAGAAGAGATTATATTCATGGCCATACATGAAGATGCCTTTGTAATAAAAAGTATAGATGATCAATAAGAAGAACATGATGAAGTTGAATTTAATCTAGAAGGAGAACTCATTTGTGCCTTAGAAGAGTTAGAAGCTGTTGAGCAGAAGAACCAAAGATTGAAGCACCAAATCAAAAAAAAATGAAAAGGATTCAAAGGAAATAATTGATGATCTAATAGCACACTTTGAAGAAGCTAAAAGGAATGAAAAATATCTAACAACACAATTGCAAAAAGTAAGAAAAAAATGTGAAAGGTATGTTATTGAAATTACCTCTTTAAAAGAAGATATTGAGAAAGTAGTCAATGATAAAGTAGTTAGTGATTAAAATTTTGAGGATAGCTCTAATATGTTGAATAAGATATTAGAAATCCAAAATTAAATATCAGATAAGACACATATCAGATTTGAAAAGAAAAAGAGCTATGTTGAAGCTCTTACTAAAGAGAGAAAAAAAAGGGAAGAAGTGAAGAATACAAAGGACATCTCAAACAAATAAATCCAGAGGGAACAAACCTACAAAAGGTAATTAGGTCAAAGATACACAAATAGATCTTATTTTTATTGTAATGGATATGGTCATAAGAAATTAGAATGTCAAAAAAGAGCTAATAGTTTCATAAATAAGGAGAAGGAAAGTCATGTAGAGTCAAGTAGAAGCTACAACTCTTTTGCTCCTCTATCAAGCTTTGCTGAAGACGCCATAATATGTTACAAGTTAAATAACTTTAGACACATAGCTTGGTACTATAAAGAATGTTCAAGTCAATCAAGAAGGACCAGAGTCTCAAGGCTCCATTCATCAAGATGAAAGTTTAGACAAGTTTATGGCAAAATAAATAACCTAAAGATTCTATTTTGATTCAAACAACTTTACATGCAAGAAATGAATAATAACCATGGTTCATTGATAGTGGATGTTTGAGGCATATGAAAGGAGTCAAGAGTAAGTTCATAACTCTAAATAAGATCTATGGTGGCACAGTGAAATTTATAGATAAAACCACTACTAAGATAACCAAAAAAGGTACTTTGAGTTTGGATAATGGTAGAACCAAGACTAAGAATGTATTGTATGTAAAAGGTCTTAAGCATAATCTATTGAGTGTAAGTAAAATATGTGATTAGGGATACACATTAAAGTTTTATGCAAAAGGTTATGAGATTAGAATAAAATATTCAATTGATTTGATTATAGATGCTCAAAGGATAGGCAATAATTTATATGTATTATTAGATATCTTCACAAAGACATGATCAAAAGACACATTCAAAGATCTATGATAGGATTTGGGAGTAATGTCTTTTACTTCCTATCATTAAGGTTCAACATCAGTTGAGGGGAAGCTAAGTATTAGTGCCAGATAGTCCCTTTGCCATTGATATTAAAGGGGGAGAATAATAAGTACAAGTACAGGTGCAAAACCAAGTACAAGGAATAGGTACAGGTTGCTATACTAAGGGGGAGTTATTGTATCTTTTGTAGATGATAGTACGTGTAGGTTTTAGGATGTGGTAGTTTTAGTTTGAGTTTACCATCAATGACAAAGGGTGAGATTGTTGGAAATATTGTCATTGATGTCAAAGGTCTAACATTATTGGTAATAAAGGCCCCATTGCATTTAATGATGTTTTTAATAGTAATATCTTGGCTAATATGTGTTAATATTTATTTAATATTAATGAATATAGTTTTGGTTGCATAAAGTAAAAATAAGGGCCCATGGAGAAGTCAAAGATTGATGGGGTAAAGACAAAAGAAGAATGGGATGCATTTTCCTATGAAGAGCCATCTTGAGGAATTCCAAGAGTCACCACGTGAAGACAAAAGAGGAAGGATGCAATTTCTCATGAACAGACACTTTAAGGAATACAAAAAGTCACCAAGATAAAAATAAAAGAGGAAATGACACTTTTGATTATTAAGGGTCACCATATGACTTTTCAAATACAAGGATATGAAGGGCCATGCAATTTTGGTGCCATTTTCCATGAGGATTGAAGGGTCACAAAGGGTGAATGCCGAAGGCCATTTAGAAAGCTATAAATAAATGCTTGAGAAGGCATTTGTTATATGGATGATAGAGTATGATTTGTAATTGTTATATCTAGCTTAGAAGAGAAAAGGAGAGAAAGGAAAGAGATATTGTAATGTCCTATCATTTGTTGAGAAAGCAACATTGAGAGATAGTTGTGTGGTATACACAAAAGGGGTTAGTGCTCATGAATAGTTATTGTGTTGGTGCTCAGTAAAGGGGTTGGTATTCTTATGGGTTAGTGCTCATGAATAGTTATTGTGTTGGTGCTTAGTAAAGGGGTTGGTGCTCTTGAAAGTTGGTTCTTGTGAATATTTTAGCTTGAGTTGGTGCTCATTCATATAATTGAGATTTTTCTCTATGGTTTTTCCCACATTGGGTTTCTATGTTAAATCTGGTGTCTCTCTCTATCTTGTGTGGTGTTTATTATTTCAATTTTATTACATATCTTGAATGTATGGTTAAGTGGAATTTGATTAAGTGAAAGTCTATAAGATTTATGATATATTGATTCACCCCCCCCCCCACCTCTCAGTATATCCAGTGCTAAATATTTATCCCAAAGTAGCACTAGATCAAAAATATGAATGCTTTAATCTTTGCTCTCTTATCAAACCATCTCTTGACCATTACCTGGTATTTGTTGAATGTCTGTAAGGCCTTAGTCCTTAAATATTCCATTTCTATTATGTCCATCAATCTTGATTCTATTTCATAACATGGTTTGATATAGTCCTACATGAATTGATAAGTGGGTAACTGTAGCATAATTAGGAACACAAGCCTACATCCATACATGAACAGATAAGTGAACTTTAAGGCCTTGTTTGTATCTCTTCTAGTCTACCCAAATAACATAAATAAATTATGGTAGTCATTAGGCTTGTCCTGTACTAATTTCTTAATTACATATCTTAGATTTTTATTCATTGATTGTGTTAGTCCATTTCTATGGGGGTAATAGTTAGAAGCTAACTTAATAATATAATTATTGTGTACCCATTTAGTAATTCTTTTTGATATGAAATATGGTCCATTGTCACAAACCAAAGATATGGGTGTGCCAAAATTGGTTGTTATGTGATCCTATATAAAATGAATCACATCTTGTGCTCTACAATTCTTTGTGGTTATGACATCAATCCATCTGGTATAGTAGTTAGTAGTAGTAAGCACAAATTTATGGCCCACTGAGGAATTTGGATTCATGATGACAATGAAGTCTAAACCCCATTGGAGAAATAACCTTCCTACAAAAATTGGATGTACAGGCATCACTGTGTGTACTTCCTTTTTGGCTAAAGATTGGCATTCATGGCATGTCCTCACATGAGAATGAGCATCCTTAAAAATTATGGGCTAGTAGTATCCCATTCTTAAAATCTTATGGGCTACGGTATTCCTAGAAGGATGACCACTACTTATTTTCTAATGCAAATTCTTTAAAATTTATTTAGCTTCCTCTATGGATACACACCTAAGATAAATGCCTTCATAGATTTTTTTGTAGAGAACCCTCTTCTTGATCATGAAATGGGTAGATCTGATCCTCAAAGCTCTTCTTTGTTCTTTACTGAGCTATGGGGGACAAGTACCTATAAGTTTTGAATTATATCTATATACCTTTCCCCTTTTGATACTTGAGCCTCACATATCTCTTCAATGATGATACATGGATCAAGTTTAATCATGAGTTGAATGATGTCTTTATTGGAAATTTGATTGTCATTGATCTCAAAATGGGAATTATAAGCATGTCATTGATGTCAAAAGGGAAATTATGGATGTCATTGATGCTCAGGGCTGAGTATGGTGATTTAATGAATTACAAGGCATCTTATCATAGGTTAAGGATGATTGGAGTGCTTACGTGCATGAGTGAAATTCATCTAGTTATTCACATTGATCATCTAGACATTTTAGGTCTATGATAGAAAA
>JARHVA010002686.1:2037500-2152500 GCA_037957365.1 Torreya grandis
AGTTCTAAAGATAAAAAGATGATCAAATATTCTTGATGAATTGATCTAATCTCAAAAGCCATCAAAAGAAAATTTTGACCTTGGTTATCAAAAGGGGAAAAGTCCCTTAACCAATACATCTGCTATGTTATAGGATAATTTCAAAGTAAAAGGATCAGGAGCAAAAAAAGAGAAATCTTACAAGGATACAAAATCAAACAAAAGCATTATTGATTTGTTGAAGGCTAAATCTAAAAATTATCCTAAGCAAAGGAAAAGTAACAATGATCCTATCTTTATAAACTCAAAGAAGATGTAGAAGACAAAGGAATTTGATGAAGGTGGTTACATAAGGGTAAGTAACCTAAATAAGCAAGAGTTGAGAATAAATCCCCATCTTGCACAAAGAAAAGCTATGACTAGCTATTCCTCATCTTTCTATGGTTATTTCTATAGTTGTATTCATTTTGGTCATAAGGCAAGTAATTTTAGATTCGTACATATAAGGAGAACCAATTTTGTAATAAAAAATTCATTTACATCCTTGTTAGATATAAATTTAATGTGTTATAATTGTAATAATTTTGGTCACATAGTTAAACTTTGTGGAACAAACTTTATAAGATCAAAAGTCCAGAGTAAGAAGAAAGGCATACTTCCCAATGTGAACAAACATTCACAAGTCTCTAAAAAGGAGAAAATTAAGCCCAATATGACATATAAGTAACCCAAACATGTATGGAAAGTGAAAGATCAAGACATAATGAAGAATTCTACAGAGATTTGAAAATTTCAAGAGCGCTAAATGTTTGCACATGTTGAGAATGATAAGATAAATCTCAAGGAGAAGTCCAAGGTGCTAGCCAAGGATAATTATATGGTATGTATTGATTTAAGTGAACATACTTCTACTATAGAGAAAGTATCAAGCATAGAAAATTAGTCTTTTGTGCCTAGTGATGAGATTCTTAGCTACAAGGAAGATTCATCAGATGAAAAGATATGTCATGAATCCATGTTGTCTCCATGTATTTTTAATCCAAAGGAGAATATCATAGTGGATGAACATGTTACTTATCTCAAACCAAAGAAAAAAATAAGAAAAAAATCATAAGATGACCAAGGAGGAGAAGGAATATTAGGAGTTATGGGAAACTCCCAGTTTGACATTGTTTTAGGGCATTGTGAATTAAGGTGTCTCTATATATGCTTCTTGAGAGACCCCATTCAATAAAGAAGCAAGTGTTGCTCTTTAGAAGATTCTAAAGGCAATAAATGAGTATTTTGATTTGAAGTTGGTGTGCCAAGATGATTCAATCATTGTGTATGTAGTGTTTGTAGGGATAAAATGAGTGTGCCAATAATGTGTTGATGGAATTTGGTTTTAAAAGCAGGATATAGAAACTTCCAAGTGTGGAAGTAAGTGTGTTTGCTCTAGATCATCATACCAATCAGTACAAAGGTATGTATATTATTGATTGGTGATTTAGACTAATACTATTTTTATATAGATTAAATGATCCTATGTTGTAAAGTCTTTTATTGATCATTAGTAGGATAGTGGAGTAAGGGGGAGCTAGATTGTTTAGTTTATCAGAGTCAAGAAGGCTTAGAATTTAGGAACTTGTTTTATGTCCTATGGTGGCAGATTTGAAAATGCTCAAGTGGATGATAGTTGAGACTTTTCTATGTTGCATAATAAATTAAATAATACATAGGGTCTCTGAGTTTTGAAGGTGACAAGTTGTATATACCATGGAGATAGGGGGAGATAACTCAAATAACTTGAATGGCTTGAGAAGCTATAGATGACGTGAAAATGAGCATATGTGATATGCTTTAGTCATAATTGAAAGATAAGGTGTTGTTTACTACAAATGTTAACTCAAACAGGTTGAGATGATGACTTGAACAAACTAAGTTAGGTGCTTAAACAGTGTATTGAATCCTCGTGCATAAACAAAGTGGGATATTTGTAATTGATTAGATCCTAGGACCAGATGACTATGTATGGAGACCTGAATATGCTTAAGTGATGTCATGAGATTAATTTTGGGAGTGATATCTCCTACATCACGTCACTAAATACTAGTGATGGATCATAAGTCCAAAGGAAGGATCATAAAATATTTATTAATCCCTAAAAGAAGAGAAAAGGAAAATCATGTATATATATTTTACAAATTTCTAATGAGTTGATGGTATAATGTTCTTGGATAGAATTCTTTATCTGATAAAAGGGTATAAATATTTAGACAAATAGTCAACTAGAGTCCCTTTGCCATTGATTCTAAAAGGGTGTAAAAAGTGCAAATGTTCTCTATAGGAGAAGAAGAGCAAAATGCTCTCTACAAAAGTTTGAATAAAAAGTGTAAATGTCAAAGAAGAAGGAGAGCAAGTGTCCAAGTTGAGTTTAGGTAAATGTGACATTAGCTAAGGGGGAAAAAGTATGGTATGAAAAACATTAGTTCATACTTATCAGAAGCCAATTCAAGCAATGTTTGAGAAGGATTTGAATAGTATAAGATTAGAGCATTTAGTTTGCCATCAATAACAAAGGGGGAGATTATTGTCAATTTGATTGTCATTGATGTCAAAAGTGACATTATGAGAATGTCTTTGATGTCAAAAGGGACATTATGAGCATTTCATTGATGTCAAAATGGAGATTTATATATGTCATTGATGGTCAAGGATGAGTATGGTGATTTGAAGATGTGCAAGGCATCTTATCAAAGGTCAAAGATGACTGGAGTCCTTATGTGCATGAGTGGAATTCATCTACTTCTTCACATTGATCATCTAGACATTTTGGGTCTATGATAGAGAAGATACGAAAGCATTTTGTTGACATCACCATTACCACATGTGAATGAGTATGGGGAGTTGTTCATATGGTTGTGATCACATTAGCCCCTAGTAGTTATGCACCAGATTTGAATCTATGAGATGAAGTGAAGTTAAAGATATGGGGATGGAAATTTGGCTACTTGGATAAAATCCATTAAGTTTTTATACTTAGCCAAATTTGTAAAAAGAGCTAAGCAAAGCCAATTAAGCATATTGATGAGGTCAACATTTACACACTTAGAGGTGTTAGGATAAAATGATCGCATGGGTCTTTCATTTTTATGCCTAGTTTATATGTGCTAAATATCAAGTCACATGACATAGTGGGACAAAATATATGCTTGAGAAAAGTAGGGATCCAAGGCATTTTTACAATGTTTTCCAACACAGTCAAATTTGCAAGTTACAATAAAAAGCTAAGAAGGCATTTTTATGATGTCATATCTTACATGTATGAAGGCTCCAAGATAAATTGAACATATTTATGAAATCCCCCATGTAAAAGGGTCATATGTACTAATTTTTAGGTCATGTGAATAAGTGCAACAAGAGTTATGCAAGAATGAAGGTGTAAAGTTAACATTCTAGGCATAATTGAGATGGTTCCCATACTTAGACAAATATGCATAAGGTAAAGTTTGAGCTAGTTGTAAGAGAAAAAGTTCACACTTAATTGGACATTATAGATCTAATAGAATATGATGAAGTCAAATTTTCAAAAGGACCTCCAAATTAACATGTAAGTGATAAGTTTCACAATCACAAAGCCTAGATAGTTAATATATGGTAAGACTTAAAGTTTAAAGGTTAACAAAAAATGTGAGGGTTCTAAATGTCTCAATAGCAAGAACTGAAAGCTATGTATAGAAGAAGGCACACACTTATGCCAAGTGTCATATCCTTGAGGGTTGGACATATATAGAGATCAATCTTGTTAAAAGATTTGACAGTGTATAGGTGATCATGCAAAGGAGATCCGATGGAGTGAAAGTGATCCAAATATATAATAAGTATCAAGATGGGATAAAGATATCAATGTTTAATGTCTTGATAGAGATAAATAAAATGTGTCTTTAGAGATATAATGGAATTCAGAATATTGGATCAAGAAGATTGATGAACATTTTTTAAAGTTGAGTTATTTGATTATGAACCATTGGATCATGGCATCAAAGGTAGGATCAATGACCGACATTTAAAGTCATGTCCAGACAAATGTTTAGTTGCAAGAACAAGTAGGAACTTGTGTATAGGCTCTATATCTCAACATAGACAATGAGATTGATCAATCCAACTGATCAAATATACATTTAAGATCTTATGCATCAAAACTTGAGTCTAATAGATGTTATAGATAGTAAAGATACCTATGATTATGATGTGATTCATGGAATTGAGATTCAAGAAACTTACAATCCAAGTAATAATGAAATAGAGTCCATAATTAGCATGATGTGTTGTATTTTTAGTGTGAACACATAGAATATATGGAACCCTATATCATTTCTTTATATATATATATATATGATATCTAGGATAAATAAAATGTTACTAGAACCATTATTTTTAGATATTGATCCAAATCAAATATGGATAAAGGAAGAGATCAAAAGCAATAAAGTGTGTCAAATATAAAATCATAAAGACACATAAGTAGAGGGGATAGAGAAGAGTAGAATGGTTGGTGAAGGTAATTAAGTGTGTCAAATAAAGACATATCTAGACACATGACTAGAGATATAAAGAGGAGCAAAGAGGAAAAAAGGCACATAGAGATAATGTGTAGAAAATGAGCAGTTATAGATTAGACTTGTAAAAAAGATAATAGACTTGGATTAACTTATGAATCTATTTTGTAAATTGTATTTTTAGCTCCATATATCTAATTGGTTGGTGCCATCAAACAAGATGAGTTGGTTATTAGTTATGGGATTGGTGTCTCCTTAGGTTTGGTACCCTTAAACATTATAATCAGTGAGGTTAAGTTGAGTTGGTGCTCAATTAGGGAGTTGGTGCTTCCTTAGAGTTAAAGAAATTAAATTAGGGGATTGGTGTCTACTTAGGGTTGGTTCCCTTAAATGTGTAACCAATGAGATTGTCTAGTGAGGATTTGAACTATGAGGCTAGATTAGAGAAATAATTTCTAGCAGCTATTCTCACCATGGTTTTTTCCTTTGGGTTTTCCACATATAAATATAGTGTCATGAGTATTTGTGTGTGTATTATATTTACATATTTTATTTGATCTGCATATATATTTTAATCTGCATTGAAAGTATTTAAATAACTAGTTTCAATTGATATATTGATTCACCCCCTCTCAGTATCTAGTTGTGTTCCAACAACCTTAACCTTGGACAATGTTTGTAGGTTTGATTTCTATATTAAATTATTGTAAATTTTCCATCCATTTGCCTCTACATTCTCATATTTCATTATTTTGTAGGGTAAGCTTGATAATAGGTTTAAGCACAATGGCAATGATTTTTTTCCTCAAGATGTAATGTCAAAATTTCTTTACTTCTTTGACAATGACAAAAATATGTTTGTGAATCATGGAATACTTGAGTTATGCATCCTTCATATTTGTACTCATAAATGCAATTAGATGCTCAATTTAATCTTTATTTTGTGTTATGATAGTATTAATTATATTTTTTGAATCAAATTAATATAGGTAATAATATTTTGTGAAATTTGGATTGACTAATACTAGAGCCTGTGATAATGCATCTTTAATGTCTTAAAAGGAATTTTGGGATTCAAATGTCCATTCTATTTTAGCATCCTGATTGAGCATGACATTTAAAGGTCTAATAATTTATGTAAATCTTGAGATGAACTTCCTTAAAATTTAATCTTTTTGAAGAATGGTTTGATTTCCTTCTTGTTATTTAGTGGTGTAATCTATTAAATTCCTTGAATTCAGTCTAGATCAATGGTGATCCCATCCTAGGTGATGATGTGCCCCAATAGGTTATCATCAATGGCTCCAAATATATTTTTCTTTGGGTTTAGTTAAATACCAAACCTTTTTCATCTCATAAAATATGGACTTTAGGTTACTTATGTGATCCATCTTATGCTTTAAAAACACTGTAATACCATCCATGTAAATGATTATGCATGTTCTTGTCAATCCCTTAAAAGCATGATCCATAGTGCATTGAAAGGTTACTCCTACATCTATCAAGCCAAATGGCATCCTATTATAAGAATAATTTCCCCATTTTGTGGTAAATTATATATTTATTCTATCCTTTTATTACACCAGTACATTATTATAGCCTAGAAATCCATCCAAGAAGGACATCATTTCAAAACCACTTACTATCTGTATCACCTCATCTAGAGAAGGTAAGGGATAATTTTCATTTTTAGAATCCTTATTCAAGTTCCCAAAATACACATAGAGTCTTATCTCACTATTCTTCTTTCTTACTAGGACCAAATTAGCCACCTAGGTATAATGTCTTATGAGAAAGATGATTTTTGCACTTAATAACTTCTCTACTTCTCTTTAGATTAGAGGCTCTAGAATAGGATTGGTTGGTCTCTATCTTTGTATAAATGGATTATGGTATGGATTCAAGGGAATCATATGAGTAATTACATGTGGGTAATATACTTTAAATCCTTCATATGTCTAAGTAATGACTTCCTTATACTGAGTGATTAGATATTTTACTCACTATCTCTCTTTCTAGGGTACAACTAAGACCAATATTAACATATTGTGGGTTGTGCTCATACCCTATATTTTCTCTTTTGAAGTATGATTCATTAACCTTGGGATATTTTTTCTATTGATCTTGGGGTTTATATTTAATTACAGCTCCAAAGAGATCAACCCATTTGAGATGCAATTTTATTTGAGCTAGATAATAGCTTCCTTATCCTAATCTTCTTAACAAAGGTAATTAATATCATTTTCATCAATTATATAAGACTCAAATTCCCCTAAATTGGTTAGAAACTAAATAATTTTTTGGTCATCATCAACAACTTGTAAATTTTCTATGTTACCAAGAATAAAGGGATAAAGCACCAATTCGATAGAGAACCTCTTTACCTCAGATTATTAGAAGGGATCTAAGTTAGCAACAACATTATCTAGTGAAATGATAGCCTAATTTCATTCTCTATGAATGGCCATTATGTTGAATGATTTAAAGATTTCAATCAGGTCCCATGCTCTATGTTTTTACCTTTTCAAATAAGATATCTTATACTAATATTTGTTTTTGACTTAGTTGACCACCAGCTCTGAGTCACCAAATACTAGTATATGCTTTACACTATTCTTGAGTGCAAATTGTAATCCTAGAATCAAAGCCTCATACTCATACCTATTGTTAGTACATGGAAACTATAATATGTATATTTCTATGAATTTCTTACCTTATATATCAATCAACTCGATCCCTATGCCTAACCCTTGCTTAGATCTAGAACCATCAAAGTGAAAAGTCTATAGTTGATTAGAACCTTCATATTCTAGATTTTATACTTGATTATACATAGAAATTATGTAGATACCAAGACTAGAAGATTCATACTTCATATCTTCATTCTTCACATTATATTATATGATGGGATACTTCATTCTCGGCTCTCTATCAATTCTTATTTGATTTGCATCTCCTCTCCATAGTAGCCAAAAAAAGATATAAATTTGTAGAAAGGTATACATTGAGTGCTTTGGACTAGTCTCTACTTAGTAGTAGACCATAACCTTCAGGTATGTCCATTACCAAAATATCAATGCTCAACTAAGTTCATGGTTAAAAGGCTACTTAGATATGCATATCCCTTAGTTTTCCAACTACAGGCACTATTATCTTGTATAATTTTGAAATTTTCCTCTTTGAAGAGTTTGGCATCAAACCATACTTTTGACATATGAAGTAGGCATGATAGTTGAATAAGATCCTAAATAAACTAAATAATTATGAATATTCTTATTGAATTCCTTGATAGTTAGAAAAAAGGGTGGAACTTCTAGCTTTATTTTGTAGATAACATTGTTGTTAGATGCTTTGAATTTATCTATGGATGCTTTCACTTTCTCTATAGGTGTCTTACTAGTAATAGACCTATTCAATAGCTCCTTTTGTTTGGTAATCTAAAATAACACATAAATATTTTTATTTGATTTGATCTTCTTCATGTATTTGGTAATTTTATATCCTCCCTTGATAGGTTACTCCTTGGTCTAAGGCTAATTACTTCCTCTTGTAGGATGTGGATTATTGTCAGTTTTAAGATTAGGTAGAATTGTAGTAGTATTTGGAGGAGTTGACATTGTGAGTGGATACTTATTCCTTAGATTGTATCCACCTTTATAGAATTGTTGGAAAGTGTGAAATTCATATGTTGTCTTTTGGCTCATTATCATCTACTCCTAAAAAATGAAACTCATGAGTTTCAAAGAACATGGCCATGTTAGAAGCACCAAGATCTAGATGATGCTTAGGCATATTATGCATCTGGTCTTGACTAACGACCTCTCTTTGAAATATTTGTAATGCTATGAAAAATTCAATGCATTCAAGATCACTATGCTCAGAAGTATTTTGAATTCTACACCAATTGGTAAGAGTTGTCTCTAACATGTTAATCTCTAGAAGCTTGTTGAGTTTCTCTACATTATTTGTAGACCTATTGAATGGTTAGTTATATCTCTAAAATTTAGTGTTTTGTTTACCAGTTAGGCCATTAGTGTTACCCATCATTCATTGTATATTTAAGAAGTCATTACTCAAATTTTGAACCATATTTTGAGTAGAATCTAATTTTGCCTTTATAAAGTTAGTATCTTATAAAATGGTAATGGGAAGTGTAGTTAGTTGTTAATTTTATTAGTAACCATTTCTTGATGCATGATTATTGAAGAAGTTATAGTTCAATTATGTTGTTTATGTTAATGAAGGTAGTGTGTAAAACTAGCTTTGATTGAATGTTGGAATGTTATACTTTACATGTGGTGTCAAATTCAATGTTGGGAAGTCATTATTAACATTAGGTATGTCAAGAATTTGGGGATTGATCTATCTATCTATGTTGATGGCTTTCTCATATGCTAATGATAAATTATTGGAAGTAGTAGCTCTTTTTAGGAACATGATAGTGGTGGGGTTCAAGGCATTTTTTTACATCTCCAATGTCAATTCAACCTCTAGTTTATACCTTGGGGTTAACTAGTTGTACATATTTTTGAAATTTTGAATTAAAATCTTAGATAAGCTCATTATAATCTATCTTCATGATGGTATAACAAACTAGAGTTAGTGACCTATCCAAATTATGAAAGAAAAGTAGCTTGACATCTATCCTAAGAAGTGATGGAGTTCTTTATTAGATTTAGGTACCAATCATAAGCAACATCCATTAACGTAAAAGAGAATAATATGCATGTAACATATTTATCAAAAACATTCATTAATCTCTAAGTAGACTTGAATGATTTGATGTGTTCTTCTATTGTCCTTGATCCTGAAGGAAAAAAAGGATGGAAAATAATTCTCAAGATTCCTAGGTAAATCATGCACATCTCTTAAGACAACAATAACATATCCAACTAATGAAGGTGGTTGACCCATTGGTTTATTAATAGGTAAAGGGTTCCTAGTTTGAGGAGGTGGATTATTATGAACTAGGGTTATTAGAATAGGTCTAGGTCTCCTATGATTTGATAGGGTTGATACTAGTAAACTAGCCCAGGAATTATATCTAGTCACTCTCTTGGGTGACTCCAGTTCAACTCTACATAAAGAATAATTACTGTTATCAAGGGACAAGCTCTCATTTCAGTTCTAGTGAACTATTGATATAGGTTTCATGCACTCCATAGATAACAACACAGCATCTAACATTTTAGGACTTTAATGGACAAAAGCTTCACTCCAGGGCATGAGCTACAGTTATGTGGTCTTAACAACCTATTGATGAAATAGTTGGTAGGGCTTGTAGGTTATTTACAAGGTTTTTTGTATAGAGGTGTGGTCTCTTAAAAAAGTGGTGAATTCCTATGTAAGTTAGATGGACGTTTGGTTGTTAAACTAAAGTGGGTAGGTCTCAAAATATACTCAAAAAAGAGGGAAGAGTAAGGCATACTAGAAGATTTGATGGTTATAGGAATCACCTCTCTAGTTAGTTTCTAATTGGATAAGTGATTTCATAACCTATGTATGTTACTATCAACAATCATACACACACAATCAAAAAAGGATAAGATGTCTAAGGAAATATGAATGTAGGAAACTCATAGGCCTCAGTAAAAGGTTTCTCCCTTTAGATCAGTTATTTTACATAGTTACATAGGAGATTATGACTCAAGTGAGTGAAGTATCTAAGGTATCTTTGAAAACACATAGAAAACTACATCAAATAAAGCACTCATACATATTCAAAATTATGAATCAATCAACTTAATTATCCTAATCAATGTAATTTACCAATCTTTCAATAGATATTGAACATCTAGGATTAGTACATCAATCAAGATAATTTGAAACCCATTCAAAAAAAATTCACACTAAATATTATTGAATCATACAACCAAAAGAAGACAATCCTAATTACACAAAAATTGGAGATAGAATACCTAGACACATTGTTTTATAATAAAAATAGATGTTGCTCCTATATATTAATAATTTTCTAACCCATCCATAGGGTAAATTACAATTATTTAAATAGACATGGGGACATAGGTGCCTCATCCTGAAATTCATACAATGTCATTTACATGTGATAGCTTTAACGTAAGTTCTAATTGTGGTTAGAACCATACAAGAGTAAACTTGTAATTACAAATCAGCTAAAAGTTAACCTTTTCAAAACCATACAATGTGTGCATGTGTACAAAAGACAAAAGGCCACATTTTATAATGATATCTCAAAATTCAAAGACTTTATAAATATATACACCATAATAAAAATTTACATGCATATAATGTTAGCCCATTTAAGGCTACATCATTTGGATGGTTGCATGCACTTTGATTGGTATAGTGGGTGGCATGGTAGAAGTTATAACTATAGATTTCAATATGTTAATTGAATTATAAATTTTAGATTACTTCTTCTTTGCCTCATTCTTCTTGTAACACTTATCTACTACATCATGTTATTTTCATATGATGTTCTAGTTAAGCAAAGGTAGTCAGTGGATCCTATTGACTTGGCCAAAGAATTTATCATGTTCAACCTTAGTCATTTGGAAATTATTATTAAAAATATCCACCTCTGTGACTTTATTTCCATTTTTAACATAGCTCAAATTATATTTAATCTAAAGTCAAACCTTGTAAACTCTATTTAAATTTATCCATTCTATCTTGTATAAGCTTATCATAATTGATCCTATTGATTATTTTATCGGTAGTGTCTTTCACCTTTAATAAATTCAAATCTTGTAAAATATAGATAATTTATGCCTCATGTGCCCAATATTTGGGGTTTAAATACCTAATTTATTGTAACCACTCTTGAGCTTCTCCTTTCGTAATGATAACTAAATTGAGCACATTAGATGCCTCAAGTGATGTCATAAGATCTAGATGACTATACAGTTTATTGCCCATGTAGGGAACCAACATATTCATCTTGCCACTATCATCTCTCAAAGAATTAAACAATTTATTATTCCTATTGATATAAGAGACCAATTCAACCTTCATGAAATCCAATGCTTCTAATGAGTTGTAACATTTAGAGGCTACTTCCTAAACCTCTATCTTTGTGCTTATAGGGATCTGCATAGTTTTTAATTGTTCCCTTATTTGTTATACCTTAGATTCTATCTCTTTTTTATCTGTCTCTATTCCTTCATGGATGAAAACCATAGCATCCTTGTGTGCTTGATTTAGGTATATAAAATTATCAACATATGGAGATTGTCTTGGCTACCTATTTTATCTTTTAGTGAGAGATAATACTTCCTATCTTTCCTCAAAGATTATCTCCCTTAATTTAGCATATTCCAACTTCTTTTTCTTCACTCTATATATGTTACTAGATGGGGGGTTGATTAGAGTGGAGATAAAATGGAGATCAGTAATTTTAATCCTAGGCATTTGGGAGGCTCTACATTTCAGGTCCATATCTCAAAGAAGAATGTCTAATTGTGATGTGTCTAATGTTGTGACTACAACCTCCTCTTGAGTCTACTCAACTACTAGTTTTTTATATTATTCCTTGACAAGTACATTAATTAGGGAAGGCTAAATGATCTTAGACCAATCCACTCCTCTGATCTAAGGGAGTGGATGGACTATGACCAATTAGGTTTTGGCCTTCCTTCCCCTACCATAGCTTACCACAATGCTTACTTTTATAGAGGTGGTAGAGGGCATGGGAATGGTGATTTGAGTATGATGAATTTGGAACTATGGAGTGGCCATGGCATTATTCACCTATCTAGATATCTTCTTCTTTATGGATCTAATGGTGGAGGCGTTAGTGGGGATAGAGGAGGTAGCCATGGTAAATGGAATAGAAGTGGATAATAAGATAATGGAGATGGTGTAAAAATCCTTCTCAACCTTTGGATTGAGAAGGGGTAATTTGATGAATATGGTTGAGAAAAAGGGGTCAATGAAGGTATAAGTAGAAAATTCCACCTTTGGAGACCTCAACACAGAAGAAATAGGAACACAACCATATATTAAAATAATATGTAAAGTAATATTCATCAAAGATTAGGTACTTGGGAGGTTTTATCATGTTTATTATACTTCAAGGATCAAATCCTTATCCATTTCCAACTCTACATTAGATTCCTCTTTAAAATATTTAATTTAAATGACCTCTCCCTTTACATGTTCTGAATGTTGTGGTATATGAGGAAAGCCCTAAGAAAAAGGTATTATAAGACTCCCTGTAGGGGTTCTAGGATTCCTTATACATACAAGAGGATTATTTATCTATGTAGTGGAGCCTTTCTCCATCGATTCATATGAATCTCATATTGTTATCCCTATAGATGTGGCAATATAAGCCTATGGAATAGTAGTATCTACTTTAATTGTGCTTCTAATTATCTTTTCTCATGCTTGTTCCTCCTCATCAGAGTCTAAAATGATGGGATATCAAACCTATGATCCTCTATATTTGTGTTCAACTACCCTAGGATATTTATTCATATATTTGAGATTCAATTTTAAAGGGATTTCTAGAGATGAGGAACCAACATGCTCCTTGGATTGCTCCTCAGACTATCCTCTCCAAAAGTCTAAATGTTCCCATCCTTTATAAAGGGCCCTTTTATTATCTAATTCCCTTGAAGAGACAAAAGATTTATTATGGATCTTTCTTAAATGATATTCTTTTAATCCTACAATCCTAGCCCTTTCCAACACTTCATCATCATCTTTAGCATTCACAAACAAAAAGTCATAGGCATAAGGGACATGGTTGTATGGGATATTAAGTCCCTATAAATGCTTTTGAATAAAACCATCTAGATCCAAGTCACTATGTGGAATATTGGGGAGATGATATCTCTTTCACTTACCACCCACTTCTCCAAAATTCTTCCTCATGGCATATAACATTTTGTTGATGACTACATGTTGGCTAAAGTATGAAACTTTATTCACCTTTTTGGATAAATTTTGTTCAATGCACCATCATAGTTTAAAGGAAATATCTTGTTCTACCATATTTTTTTGAACATTTCTTGGGAGAAATAAGGGATATGCTTTATTTCCCCATATCATTATAACTATGAAATTTGGACACAAGAAGTAATCTACTCTTCAAGCAAGTGTCTTTACAATGTTTTCTCTAATTCAGGGCATGGGTGAGATATGGATGGCTTTCCAAACCTAGGGATATACATCCTATGATATCTTCACCATGTTATTTATGTAGGCATACACATGCATAAACTATAAATGGTCATAAATTCTTTTCTTGATGCAATCCATGGTTGGACTCCACAATTTTTTAAGGATTTTGTAGTTGGTTCCATAACCACATCTAATAAGTAATAAATCATATAAAAATGGAACATAGGTGTGGGGCACTTGTCCTTTTGGATTATTTTTCCCTCAAGTAGAAACTAATTATTTTTCCTAATGTAAATTGAGCATCACTATCTAACAACATTTGTAGTAATGGCACCCAATCTAGATTGAAAAAATGAATGATCAACATACCATAAAGTTTATCTAATTAATCCATGCCAACACATACTCTCATCTTAAATTTTTATGTGGTAAGATGCCCCTTTGTCTTTTTTCTTTAAAAGGGATGGTCTATTCAGGGAATAACCATGAAGACAACACCTTCTCAATTGTGTTTTCCTCATTCTATGACACTAGTCTATACTTTTTAAAGTATGCATCAAGTGTGTTTAGTGATAAGTATCTTTGGAAGTCAGATCCTAAAATGCATGAGATGACTATTTTATTTTTATAATTTTGAAGGAAACCACCATGTGTTATCTTTCTCAAGAAGAATAGATCTCGTAGGAGGTTAATGCATGGCATCAACTATATTTTAGAAGCCATAAAGTATAGTCTTTATCTTTTTACAAAAATTAAGTTCTTAATAAACACTCACTTAGAGAGAATGATATTTTCTATGTCAATTGATAATATATCTATAGAATTGATAAGATCCCATACATCTAAATAATTTGCATGTTGATTTTCAAAAATGGTAGAGTTAAAAATTAGATCAGTAAATTTTGTGGAATCCTTGATTGAGTAGGGGTGGTGGATTTTCTCCTTGAAATGTCCTAGGTGAAGACATCATTTTTTTTTCTTGCAATGTCCTTCTTCATTCTATATGTTGTGTGATCAATTCATTCTCCCAATCTAGTCATTGATTCTTTACATAATGCTTTTGAGATATTAGCTAGGGATATTTCATGATGTAAAAGAGTAATAGACTTCAAATGTAAGTTTGTTTGAAAGAAATGATGGATCCAATGGATTCACATTACATATATAAGATTTTGCATTGAATACCAGTTCATGCAGTGTAAATACTCAATGTTCACTTCTTTTATATTCTTGTATAATTCAAATGTTGTTAGTTAGTATCGATGGGGGACTTTAGTTTATAATATTAAAAAACATTTTATTTAACTAATTTTATAAATCCCTTATATGGTACTTGACAATCATCTATTCAATTTTTATGTTGGGTACCGATCTTTATAAATGACCCATAACAAAAGGTCTAAAGGCCTATTTCCAATAGATAAAATGTCTGATAAGAATGAATTATTTTAGGGAAATTATTTCATATATAATTTTTTATGTATCTTCTCTAAGGGCCAAGTTTGTGTGGAATAAAAAGTTTTAAAGACCAAATTTTGAATAAAAATAAGTACCGAGAGCACAAACCCCAAAAATCTATAGGATAAAATACTAAAACATAGAACCCAAAAACCAAACCTATCAGATAAAATATCTAAAATGAATGTCAAAACAAAAAATTTGATGAATGAAATACTTGAATAAATTTCTCTAAACTACCTAAGTCCTAAAAATATGCATATTTAAAAACTCTTAAAAGGCATTAGTGGAGTTAGTTGATAAAATAAATCATAAATACCATGTCCATTTCTCAAAGTATGAAGATTAATAATCAATCACTCCCAAAATTTGCACAATCATATAGAGGAGAGGCTCAAAAATCAAGGCCCAAAACTTAAAAAAAGTGGGTTCCCACTTATCCTTTAAGAAAAGGGCAGTGTTGGATATAACACAATAGTTTGCCTAAACATGTTTATAATCATTATAAACTAATTATGGTAAACATGATTGATATCTAATGATTGAAAACATGATGATGATAACTCGATATAGAGGATAAAGATGAATTAAGACAACTATCTAACATAGAGATGTTCATTCATAATGGTAAGGAGGATAATTCTTTCATTTTTTAATTACATTACTTAGGATATGATTGAGATTGAATTTGGACTGTTTATGGTGCTAGTTCTAAGGACATGTTTATACTACCATTGTTGTGTAGAATTCCTGAAGCTAATTTTTGTTGTAGCTTGTCTTGGTGAGCCTCATGATAGAACATCATGAGAACTTGGCCAAAATATGCATAAGTACTGACTCTTGATATCTAATATTCAATGTAAAATAATGCACTAATGATAAAAACCATGATGACAATGTAGATATATGAATATGGATGGATTTTAGTATAAATGTGCAAGGAATCACCCAATGAACATAAATAGACTGAATCAAGGAAACAATGCATATGTTAAAAAAAAAAGCATACAAAAAACACATAAGAAATAAACAAAGAAACAAATAATAGTTAGTCTCATTGCTAGTATAAATAATATAACATAAACCAGATGATGCATATTGCCCCTAGAAAATAGGTGACAACTTAACAAACAAACATGATAGGGGAATAAAAAAAAGGAAGGGGTGGCTAAGTTGTCTCCATATTCACTAGGCAAATGGATGCTACCTACATAGTTCCATAGATGATATATCCAATAAAACTTTAGGTTGAATGTAGTTCTCCTAGGAAATGGGAATAAAAATGATGATAATCAAAAAATAAACATGATGTATGTGATATAATAATAAGAATTAACTTCCAAAATGGTGAGAGTGTGGGATAAAAGGCCAAAAAAGATGGGGAAACAAAGATACAAGTGATTTTTTGTGATTTAGTGAGGGTTCCCAAAATCCTTAAGGAAAAGAAGTGGTCAATGTTTTTAGTGTTTCTAAACAATTTTTAAAATGTTTTTGGAATTTTCTAGGTGGCTCAACTTGATTGAAAATGATGAGACACTAAACAGTCTAAGATTACAAAATGGTGAGAGTTTTCAAACTTGAAATGGTTGGTCATAAAATGATGAGAGATTAATGGTAAAGGGGACTGATCTAAGCTCAACATGATTTGAGCATAGCCTACATAGTCCTAAAATGGCCCTAGGTTAAAGTAGTTCCATGTTATAGTGGATAAATCTAACTAGTGTAGCATTCAATTCAAATGATATAGGCATAGTTGGTATGATGGCATAATACAACATAGTAAATTTCAAGTTGATATGTCAAGGAACAATAAACAAATGTTGCACCTAGTTTTCCCATAGGCAGTTATAACTAGGATACAATGGATTAGATCAATGATACTAATTTACCCACAGGTAGTTATAATTAGTAGTAAGACTGGTGAGACACTAATTTACCACTATAAGTGGATATAATTAGGATCACATAAACAAACTTGATATAAGAATGAAACAAAAAAAGTTGTAACTGCCAAACATTTAGTCATACTATTCCAAAATAATTCCTTTGTCTAGAATACTTGAAATAATTTCTAAAACCGATCTAATTCTTTATGTTGAACATGAAACAAATGGATGGACTAAGGTCAAATGGGCTAGGATATCATGGATCAGAACATGTGTTAGTTGATATAATGGGATTGTAAAATGAATAAGTGATAGGCAAAGTGATAGGCTAATAGGTTGATAGGATGATAAAATGATATAATTATATGATATAAAAAAGAATATTCATAATATGTTATAACTTGAAGTGGTCCTCATAGATAATACATCGAGTCACTCAAACATAGTACTACTTGTAAGAGGAACTTGTATGCTAAAATATAGAAAATCATACAAATATTGAATATATTAAAATTATACTCTTTTTATGGAAGGAATCACTATGAATCACTTACCACTTCAAGGATCTACCTCCTTTGATCAAGTTCAATTACAATTCTTCGTATTTTATGATTTTACAATGAGTTATGCCCTCTTATGCTTACTATTCTAATCTATCCCACTCTACCATTCTATGCATGTGGGATTATTATTACTATTCATTACTATTCACTAATATTCACTATGCTACTATTATACCTCTATCTAGGTACATTATGTTCCATCCCCCTTAAAAATGTTTTACTCTTGAAACATGATAAAAATTACTTAATAAAATAGGATGTTGACTGAATGGAGGCATGTCCATGCATTCATTTAGGCTTTCACTTCTTCTAGAACTAAGATGTAAGCATGTAAAACAATAATGTGAACTCAAAAACTACAACATGAGATTGAAGTGAGTTGATATCGATGGATGGAGTAACCTCAACTTGAAATATAAGGTTAGATTTGACCATTAAAAGTTGAATCTTGATAATCAACACCTCAAAGTTAGAACAAGGGTACATAAAATATGTTGTGTGGTGAGCCAACATGCCATCCCCTTTACCATTTTTCTTTGAGGGATTTGAATACTTGGTTCCTTATGTGGGATCTGTGATTGTCAACTTGGGCTCACATAGAACCTATTGAGGTGCATCCAAATGGGGATCATTGTCTAATTTGTTGATGGCCTGGAAAGTTGTTATTGTGCATGGATGTAAAAATAAAGGTGTCTCACCAAGATAATAATAGATGAAATATTCTACAATGAAAACTAATCCCTTTAATTCTATTATAGATTAAGGTTGGAACATTATAAACTCTACTTTAATCTCATCTTGAAGCCCATTGATGAAACATCTTTGATAGAAATCATCAGATAGGTCGTCAAGTAGATTGATGAGTTTGTCAAATTCTATCTGATTCTCTAACTATGTTAGTTTGATGAAGGTGTATCAATGCTCTAGATAAACTATCAATTCCCATGATTATAATTAATTAGATGTTAGATTCAAATGAAAATGCATCCTTACACAAATACTTCTAGTGACCTCTTTTCTTTTTTCATTTTTTCATTTTTTCTTTTTTATATTTTTTATAATAGATGTAGTCACTAGAACTATGATAAAATTTACAATACTCAATGAAATTTAAAACTTGAAAATTTTATATAAATTTGAGATATAGGTGCACAAAACCTAGAAAATATTTGATGCGATTAGTTACTTTGGGAGATTAGTATGTTCATTTAGTAATCCTCCTATTTCTTATCATATTTCAAGGGAAAATCATATTTAAGGGGGATGGAATTTAATATACCTAAGAAGGGGTAGATTAGTATCATAACTAGTATAATAGTGAATAAATAGTTTAACATCACATGCATAAGAATAAAGAGTTAGGTATATTAGGATAGTATAAATAAAGTGGCAAAGGCCATTATAATGTAGGTAAGCAAATATATCAATTAGAGTATTACTCTAATAGGAGGTAGCCCCCTCAAAATGGTAAGTGATTCAGAGTGATTCCTTCAATAAAAAGGAATAAAATAATATATTTTTAGTATTTTTAGTTATTTGTGTATTAGTTGTAACATGTTAGTAAAACTTCTTGTAACTATTGTGTATGCTTTGTAAATGCTTCCACATCATCACTAACTCATTCTGTAATTGGTAACTATATCAACTCTAAAACACTCATATGATTTCTCCCATAACAATATAAAATATTAATTTTCCTATTTATCTATTTGATGAACTTTATATGCCAAATCAATTTTCAATAAATCCAACTCCAATTATTTCTGCTTATCTCCAACTATGCATATCAATAAATTTCCTAAGATCCTATTGATAACTTCTATCTATCCAACTATTTAGGGGTGGTATGCACTATTGACTTGTAGCTTAGTCCCCATATTCCTCCATAAAGTCCTCTAAAATGAATTATAAATTATGTGTCCCTATCTAATTTAATGGCTTTTAGAACACCATGCAATCTTGTAATATCTTTTAAAAATAGTTATGCAACTCTAGTGGCATCATTAGTTTTCATATATGTAACAAAATTAAGAATATTAGAAAACATATCTAAAACAATAAAAAATGAATCATTACCTCTCTTTGTGTTTAGTTATCCTAACACAAAATCCATACTCAAATATGTTGTAGCCAATATGCCCCCTTTTATTCAAAATGGAGGACCCCTTTATAAATCTAGTGAATTAAAGCTTTAGGGTCATTTCTTTTTTTCTCATCAATGTCACATGCTTAAATCATATGAATATACATCACTCTTATTTTCAAAAATAACAACATGCCTCTTTTATTTCTATTTATGACTAAGGAGTGTTTATTCTTTATATAAATCATGGTGCTAATGTTTCAGGGTGATTTTTTATTGAATCTATTGGAGTCTAGTTCCCTCTCTAGAGAAATAGACCCATTATTCTTTATGGAAAATATAGATCTCCATAATTGACAAATTTTAATGTCTTGCATTAATTTTCATTTCCTTATATTTTTTTATGAATTTCACATATCCCAATAGATTGGAAAGGTGCCACATCTTTATATGTCAAAATGGCTAGTCACTCAGACCTTTCAGAGATGTTAGAGCCAAGGAGATCGCAACCAAATGCACATCACTTGGTATATTTTTGAACTAGTTTACACCTAAGGTTTTAAGAAGGTTAGAATAAGGGATAAATGAAACCTAAAATCCAATCATAATGTGCCATGTGTCCCTAGGTTACCCATTACCTAGCCTAAGGGAATGATTTGGAGTATAGATCCATGCTTAGGTGCCAACCATTATTGAGAAGAGTAATGAGTCTATGACACATGTAAGAAAGTATGAGTTAATGGAGGAGCCTCTAATAGGTGTGACCACATGCCTACCACATGCTTATCATTAATATAATGAGAATTTTGGCCCAATTAGATAATTTTTTAACATACCATCATCATTTCTATATCTGACTAGTAGTAGAGGATCTTGGTCTCAAAATTCAATTCTAGATTTAGAAATAAAGGGAGAAAATAAAACAACCAACTCAAATTTTAATTCATAACAAGTGACCTAACAAATTACATTAATATAAGGGAGTTAAATACATGCACTTATAAAATCCTAAGATAATCTTGCTAACTATTACTATTATTACCTTCAAAGAATTCTCTAAATCTTTTCTTTCAAAATTCCATATAACCCCTGTATCCTATACTTTTTAAACTCAAATCTTCCCAATTTCCCCTCTATCCCACTCCCTATGGTTGTATCATCCTCTAATCCAAAGTTTGATCCCAAGCATAGGGATACCACCTTCCTAGCTGGCTTCACTAAGTTCACACACTATAATGATATATTCAAAGTAGTCAGGCAAGTCCCCAAGGACTCTCAAATATGATGGCCATCAAGCTGAGTATGAGGATTCCATTAGTTCCTATAATAAGTGTATACTAGATAGAGCTACTACCAAAATAGAGGCATTTCCATATGTTGACCTATTAAGTAACATCCTTCATAAGGCCATCCACATAAAATATGGGGTCAATGACTAGGCATGCTCACCCAAATCTCAGCACCAGATTATTGATATATTTAGGAATGCCTTCAATGCATACTAATCCATCTTAGACTTCAATTTCTCTTACAAAGTAGTGGAGATAGAAATATGGATGAGGAACTATTAGATCTATGATGTCGTCTATAAATAAGATGAGAACCCAAATTATAAATGGGTCAAAAAATAAGACATTAATGCTTACATAGTTCACACCTTTGAGGAGGTCTAGTTAGGCATGATCCTACTAAACTAATTATTTGGGGGCTAGGACTGATAATAGGTTAATAAGTTATGGGTGCCTCTCCTACACTTGATCATTATGTGATCAGACATCCCATACATTAGGGGATTGATCAACTTAAAGATATTTTATGCCATCAAAAATACCCATGTTGAAGGTAACTTAAACATGATGAGCTACCTAATAGATGTGATCTATGAGATGCTCTTGTTCAATACTTCATCCTTTCCTATGTGGGTTATTAGGGGATTAGTGGTCCATGTGGTCTTCAATGAGTTATATGGCCACTAATTCCACCATCTCAATGAGGACATTAATGAGAAATTATACCTGATGGTCTACTAGGACATCAATGAATCTATAATTCCCTAGTTTTCAAAGGTAATCCAAGATTCTATCATAGAGATCAAGGACCATTGGTTGTATAAGGATGACAATATGATTTGTATCATGATTTTTTTTAAGGACCCCTTTTGGCTACCATGTTATGCCCCTAACCACCTAATAGAATAAGATATCACCTATCAACTAGTGGAAGGCATTTTTGGGTTTTTCATATGACATTAGAATAATTCATACCTGTAGCTCCTAATTATGATATGACACCAAGTCTACAATACCTTCTCATTGATATAGAATTTGGTGTCTAGGTAAGACTCCTTCGCCCTTATAAAGTGAAAGATCTAGAAATGGGACCCTAAATGGGTAATTTGAGATCATTTGGTTTAGTACTCAATCCACCTCAACATTGATTATGGACATTAGGATAAATATGATGATGATATTTACCTAAATATAATTGATGACTAGGAGGTATTATCCCTAATAGTGACCAAGAAGAAAAAGGGAAAGAAGTCTCAAGCAAGACTCTTTGTTCTTCCTCCAATTTTTACTCAGTCTACATAAAATACAAATCATTAAGTTTGGCACTATTTTGGATAATCCTACAAGGTATCCCTCCACCTTCTCCTCCTTGAGCTTTGAGTCTGAATCCTCTTCCACTATCAACCCCTACTCCTTTGAATTTACCTCTACCTCCTCTAGTTATTCTTCATAATATATATTTTCCTCCACCTCATCTAGTTTCTTCTTGTGATCTATCTCTAACTCTACTTCTTCCAATAGCTCTAGTAGCTAACCCATGGTAGATCTTGTCTTAGACTACATGATGCTAGGTAGCTCAAGTACAACCCATTCAGGTACTCCACCTCAACCTCAGGATGCATAACCCCTAAGGTTTTACATGGTTGTTATCTCAAGAGTGAGATTGGATTAAAGATATTAGTATGCACCCATATAGGTTCCATGATCATTCCTTCATATCCTCATGTTTCCCTTCCACCACTCAATCCCCATTTTTCAACTTATGTTATGATACCCACTAGTTTTATTCTACCCCCACAAATCCCTCATGTGCTATCTTTGTTTCTCATTTTCCCGTCCATATTTCACCCAATTAACTTTGTCCTCAATCCTTTTAGACATCATTGACTCTTAATTTTCTTCTAATCTACCCACATCATAACCTAGAGTCCTATTGATGCCTCCCTAGGTGTACCAATAAAAGCAAGTGTGATAATGGCCTTTAGTAGAATACCAATTCTACTAGGGATGGTCTTAGTGCCTACTTAAATAATTCTATAAATCATTTTAACATCTCAAAGTCTTTCTCTATTAACCTGTACAACCCACATCATCTTGGTCAGACCATCTACTACATCACCTGAAGTTGACCTGGGTAATAAGCCAAAAAAGAAGTAGAAGGCAACCCACACTTTAGCTCCACCTCCTTTATATGTATCAACAATTCCTTAGACCCTATTAATAACATCTTATTGTTTATCTAATTGTCCCTCTCTCTCCATTACCCAAGGTTCCATTATACTCATGTTAAACTAGCACATCTCTTCCCTATTGTTCCATGACCCTTTCCTAAGACCAAGTCTACCTTAGGTGAACATGATTTAGGAATAGTGGTAGGATTAAGTGTTCCATTGGGACTCCCCTTTCATTCTCCCTAATTTTTCTCCCATGTCTCCTCAACCTCCACTAATTTCCTCTTTCACTCCTTCCACTTCCTTTGTCTCTCCTTCTCCTCATCCTTTGATTTTCACTACCATTTCATCCACCCTTATTACACCTATCACAACCTAAGGAATGTTCCTAGGGTAAAAATCACCACATATGTCTATTTAGAGTGACCTAGGCATACGATGTCATTTTGACTAATCCTTATAAGCATTAAGAGAATTCTCATGCAGAGGTTTTTCTAAGAAGGGAACCCAATCATATGGTAGACTCATCAAGGTCTTTTCTCCCTCAACAAGGTGAGGACTTCCACTAGGGAGGAGAAGATGGCTAAGGACCTAGTATCCATCCTTTAAACCACCCATTATATGTCTGAGAAGCTCCTTGAGGACATGCAAATCTAGGTTTACACTCTATAAGCCCATGTAAAGAACAGATTTCTAGTCAAACTAATTAGATAGGTCAAGGACACCCTACTACTAATTTTTTGAGTCCTTGGGAAAGTAGTGGAGACACTAGTCAAGACTAATACACTTATGTAGTGGACACATGCTTAGATGGAGAGGATTATAGAGGTCGATGGAAAATGTTGGAAGCTACAATTGGTGGTTAATAAAGGGATGTTCTTAGAGATTAAAATAATGTTAAACTCAGACTTGGGGTTGTATTAAACATATATTGGGAACATGAGAGATACAATGGAGGAGTGATTGGTTGTGGATCATATTGTAATGGGACCCTTGAAAGAGGGCATCAAAAATATATTTACCTACTTAAAATAGGTCAATATCTATGTTTTATTCTATCCATATGGCACCTTGATCAACAAAGGGGAATTCAGATTCCACCTTAGTCAATTTGACCAAGTTATGAGGGAGAAAGTGGTCAAGG
This sequence comes from Torreya grandis, assembly GCA_037957365.1. Lineage (NCBI taxonomy): Eukaryota > Viridiplantae > Streptophyta > Pinopsida > Cupressales > Taxaceae > Torreya > Torreya grandis. The sequence continues at coordinate 2,061,720 of JARHVA010002686.1, forward strand.
CAAAATATTAAAGTGCCTAATCAGTGATATTTATATCAACTCATTCAATGATGAGCATCAACTAGGCATCTGAATTAAAAACATCAATAGAATAACCCTTCTAGATATCTTAAAGACTAAAAACTCAAGCTAAGGTAATCTTTAGGGAACTCCCAATGAACCTGGCCAAGATGGAGAAGGAGTTTGACCTTATGGTGGCCACATTGGAAGCAAGGAGTTCTTAGTCAAATTAGCTAGGAGTCATACCCTCTTAGTCACCTCATTGTGCTAACTAGTAGTCCCTCTCAAGTCTATTATGGGTTTGTAGGGATTTTTGTACTTAAATTTTTAAATATGGTTACAATTGTAATGATTTGCCATCAAGACCCAAGATGGGATCCTTATGTGTTTTGGAGGTGAGACCCATCCTTATCTAGAGAAGGAATATATGTATTGTATTATAGGTTCCACCAAAATTTGTCAAAAGTGTTGTTATATTATATTCATGATTTCACTTGCATTTCCTTCATCACTTTAGACTTTAAAATCAACTAAAAATGATTATTTTAACATCATTTACCCTTTTAATCAATAAAATCTCTATTTTATTCAAGAGGGTATGCTTTTTATTTAATTTTATTTCATCTTCATGTTTGAATGACTATTAATGCTAAGTTAATTAGATTAACACTTTCCTACTTTATATATGTCATGGTTATGATGTGCTTACCTATTATAATCATAGTGTGATTTCTTTCATTTATTTTTAGTATTATTGATAATTCTTGTGTCAATCTACAAATTCTCATATGGTGTTTATATGTTTTTGACAATGAACCCCTAGTACTCATCATTAGTGACATCTCACATTGAAGGCATATACCCTATTCCCTTAGAATATTCCCACTATATGTTATTCAAGGTAGAAATTTAGTGAAACTTGATCTACAATGGTTTAACTTTGGTACAGTCACTTGGTTCAATGATCACCATATTGATTTTATTTTAGACCTAGAGGATCCTCTTGGTTTCCTTACCATTCCTTCAATTATGTGTTTGTTTTTTGGAATTGAAATAACCTTTCCCCTTATGATTAGAAATAATAATCCAAATAGTCAAGTATTCATAACAATCTTTGAAATGTGTGTAAGACATTGTATTGAAATATAAGTGGTGATAGTACATTTATTAGTGACTATTCATGGAGAATCCATTTGTGAATTCCAATACTTGCATTCATGCCATGCTTTGATCCCATATTAGTCCTAAAATGGAGGATGAAAGTCCATAGTTTTCCCAACCTTAGCCCTTTTGATGAATGTCCAATCTTATGGGTGTTTCATGAGGAGTATATTAGAGTGAACAACAATTGGCTCTAGAAGGAGGTATTATAAAAATTACTTCACACTTATTATGGATTCATTTTATGAATATAATAAGTTTTATTTACTAGTAATAACATGATAATTATTGTTTGCTTATGAAGCACCCCCTTATTTTTAATAGAAACCCTAGGTTTAACCAAACTAAGATGGCCATGATTCTTATTAGTTCATATCCATAACTTATCCAAAATTTAAAGCCCAAGATGGTCTAGTTAGCTGGCTTATCCATTAACATCACAAGATTCATCCATGATTTACCTAGGAAACCTAAGAGGAATCTTATTTTTTTCACCCATGGTATGGGATAAATAATGAACACATAACCTCCTACAAGATCATCTTGAGGCTCTAAAATGTAGAATGTCATGTAGGTTATTCCATTTTACCTCAATGTATTATGTCTATGATTGGTTCCTCAACCAAACTGAAGACTGTATCTTGAGTTGGGACCATTTCACTTTTTCTTTTCTCACCCAATTTGAGTAAGCAATAAACCCTAGTGTCCTATACCAACAATTGTTTAAATCAAGAGGGAGCCCAATGATCCCATTAGGAACTTAAATTCTAGGTTTTATAGGATTTATAGTTGGGTAGCCATGATTTACCAACATATTCCTCAAATAGCTCTTGAAATGTATAATAATATACTAGACCCTTAGACAACCATTTTCTTAAGAAGGGATGCAGTGATATCCAACTTATCTTTAGCTTATATAGTGGATATCAAAGTGGATAAGGAATTAAACCCCTAAAGTCACATAATAACCTCCACTCTTGGTATGCTACCAAATATGCCTGAATTAAACTTCTTACCCAATGTTAATCATAATGCACCCATTCCTCAACTATTCTGCATAATGCATCAAATCTTGTCAGGTCATCGATTTCCAACCAATAACCAACTTTCATAAACCTAGGGGAAAGGATATGATTCCCCAAACTCAACATCAAGTAATGTTAGCCATATATAATAACACCTATACCACACATTAAGAGTCCACCAAAATTGAGCTATATGCCATTCAACATATGGTATAAAAACTCAATAATGAATTTCTAGGATTGAAGAGATAGGTGAGTAAATATAATACATAAAGATCAAAAAAAATGTTCACATATTAAAGCAAAATAAGATCTATAACCATCCTCACAATCCCATATAAATTTCACCCAATAGGCTCGCTAAGATCAATATCTTCAAGATAGTCTTACATATGTAAGAATTTATAAACTAATATATAATATCTAGATATGAAATTGATTAGTAAAACATGTAAATTAATAATGAACAATTGACGTAAAACACAAGTATTTACTATGGGAAAACCTCAAAGAGGTAAAAAATCCACCAATGTGATCTTCATATATCTGATAAACTCTACACCCCAATATAATCTTCTCCTTCTCACTTCTTCACACAATGCTTCACAAAACATGAGGGTTTAATAAGTTTGAATATGATAAAAGTTTCATAGTCAAGACATGATTTCATAATATGGTAAAATCATATTTATATTAAAATTTCAAGGGAGGTCACCATTGTAAAAATAATGGGTCCATCCATCCAAAATTAACTAAAAGATTTGGTAAGTATTAAATAACCATAATAATATTATTTATTTTCACAAAGTTTCTATATACACATAATATTTTCAAACATTTTATCAATTATTGATGCTCTTTATCTTCCAAGAACCCATAAAGTCTCAATATCTCTAAGTACACACCCTAAGGGGTGTATTGGGAAATGGTTAGGTAGACCATAAGTGCTTTATAGGATCATTGTCCCTTTTACCACTTGTTATCTACACACTTACTTCCTTAAAACCATTCTCTAATCTTGGCCTTCTTGTTTTCACTCTCTCTTATTCTTTTGTGACCTATAATAGCCCATTTTATAGAATAAAATATCTTTTTATAGTTTACATAACTATGTCAATTGTGTCGACCTTATACTCTAATTGACAAAACTTATTTAGGGTCTAGGTCAGTTCTTGGCTGAACTAATCCATGACCTAGTGAGTGTTTGCCAATAATGATACTAGGCTAATTAGGTTGACCTCATCAGCCAATATTTTTATAATGGTTTAGGGTTATATCCCCCTATATAAACACAATAATTATTTAATTTATTAGATAATAGAGTAAGAAGTAAGATATATTATGAATCTACTTATCGACCATTCTATTTGAGGAACAAACTTGGGGTTTCATACTTTCTTTAGAGATATAGATCTTGTCTTGTGGAGAACTATTTTGGATGTATTGATGGGTTTTATATCATATAGATGATTTATCCTTTTCATACTTACTATGGATGTATTTTGAGTACACTATGAATTTAAAAAGCTAAATCTAAAACTCAAAATGCACACCACTTAATAGGAAGGATTTATGAAGACAAATTAGAATGATAAAGACTTTCCAAATTCCTTACTCCATGTCACCTCCTTCTAGGACTTGAATTCATATTATTTAGACTTATATTCTTCACCAAATGATATATTGATCAAATTATTTATTGATTATGGATGATGGATTGACTATATGATTCTAGGATAATTTTGGCATGGTTTTGGTATAATTTCTCAAGATGTCATTTCATGGAGGAGAAGGGTTACTTAAATATAGGAAGGGAGGGAAGATATATAGATGAGATTCAAACTAAGAGGAAGGTAATCAGTGGTTGTATATTATCTAAGGAATATTAAATTCCTTAGAAAACTCTAAAGTTAGAGATTTATAGAGAAGAGGGCTAGGTTAGAGAGATTTATAGATTTGGAGAGTTATATAACTCTCTTTAAGAGTTAATGATGATTAGGTTAAGGTTATAAGGGGATTAGAGAAGGATTAGTTGACTAGGGATGTAGGGAAGGCTAGTATGTAGGTTAGTAGGTGGGTAGGTGAGATTATGGGAATTTAAAATTCCCAATAAATAGATAACTAGGATTAGATTAGGAATAGTGGGATGGGATAAGGTTAGTGAAATGTAAAATTACTAGAGGGGATATTAGATATATGGCTAGAAATAGGATAAATTAGTTGAATAAAATAGGATAAGTAGAATTAGTGTCGACTAATAAGAATATTATTTGACTGTAATGAAGTGAGTAAATTTAGGTGCATATATTTTTCCCCTCTTTGAAAGGGCATTGTGAGTGGAGTGAAGTGGAATGAGTAATTGTATTTTAAAGAAAAACCATGTCTTGGATGAATATTAGTAGATATGATGCCCCCTCAAGGGGACATGTAGGGAAGAATGATCCAAATGGCCACTCAAAAGAATAAATAAGGGGTGGGATGAGATGGAGAGACAAGGGGATGGGATGCTAGATATGGGATAGAAGGTGAAGAAGATGAGGTCAATGTTGAGCAATTTGATACAAATTGATAATGATGCCCCTGGCAAGGACACATGCATAAGGAATAGAGATGATGGGTATTAAGGTTTTTGACACATCCCCAAGGGCAATCAAACACAACAAGATGATGATAGGATTAAATTCCATAATATTTAGATGTATCCCAAGTAAGGACACATGTAAGGGAGAACTCTAGGCTAGGATAAGATGATGATTTAATTTAATTAAGGATGGGTGTAGCTCAAATCTAAATCCATTGATATGATATATGTGATGATAGATAATAATTTATAGAGTTAAGTGACTAAAATATTAGGGGATGAGGATAGATGATAGATATAGTGGCTAAGTTATCTGTAGGCATGGAACATGTCCAAGTGATTTCTATATAGTCTAAAAAGACCTCAAGCTAATGTAGTTATAATTAGGATATGATGATGATGGTGATGATTAGAGGAATGATGAGGGTTTTAGTGATCAAGCCATCATAATTCCATAATTCTCATCATAGTCTAAGTAATCCAAAAATAGATCACTTGAGAAGATGCCCCATGATATACGCATGACCAAGAGGACATTATTCCAAAGTGCATAGGAAATTAGTGGACTATACATCCTCAAGGGAAATTTTGGTGTCTTCATAGAATCTTAATTAATTTACAAATAGACAAAAGGAGGCATGATGTAAGTAAAACATAATACAAATAATATATACACAGTCATACAAACAAGACAAATAATAGACACGCATTTACATTTAATGTCACAATGTCTTATCTAATGATGGGATGAGTGATTAGATGATGGGTTGGATTAGGATAATCATGATGTGATTATGTAATTAGGATAGGCTTTGATTGGGATAAGGTGATCAAGATTAGGATTAAGATGAGATGTTGCCCCTAGTTGAGGATAGAAGGATGGTAAGGTCTTTGAATATTGACTTGGTCTTGAATTCAGATTGAAAAGTGGCCAAGGATGGTGATTAGACAAGTGATGACCAAGTATTACCAATATACAAGGTCCTTCAAAGATCCAATCTATAAAGGAGACTAGGAAATGATGATGAGATCAAATACATTTCATGCTAGTAAAAGTGATTGGATGGGTGTTAGACATGAAGAGGCAATGATAAGGATAGTGATGGGATCAAGTACCTTTCACACTAGAAAAGACATGATGTGATGGGTGTTATGTGTGAAATTAAATTGATAGGAAGTGATGGGTGCTAGATTAAACTCTTGAAAAATGATGTATGCCAATAGTACTTAGTTAAAAGAATGATGAAATGATGGGTTACCACTTAGATCAGGTTCCAAGACTAAATGTGGTATCTAAAGATAGGAGGATATGAAAATACACATGACATGGATATGAATGAGATTAGGGGATTAGGCATAAGATAAAACATAATGTAATATTTTTTGGCTTTTTACAAGTTTTATGATTTTTATGATTTTTGACATTTTATATTTTTTTAGGGATTTTTGGGATATCTATATACATTGTATATATGGGGTTACTAGAAAAGGTAATACCAAGCCTATAAACTAGGAAAATGATGGAGGTATAATCAATATGATGACAAAGGATGATGATAATGGGGACCAAGGATGAATGGACTAGGGATAGCCACTAACTACATCATGAAGGAAACAAGTGTTATTTCCTTGAGTGTCCATTAGAGGATATGGCAAGATGGTTTTTGGAAAATGTTCAAGACACATTTCACTTTATTAAAAAGGTCAATATAATAGGGAAAAGAGGTAGGATGTATGATAGAATGGTGGATGATGGATAAGAATAATGGATCAAAGGAAAAGATGATCGGTGATATAGGCAAGGTGGATAAGGGATATGATAAGTGGTATGTATGGATAAGGATATGAAATAGATATATTTTCCCCCAAGTGTTGAGGAATAATATAGATAATATATTATTTTACCATGATATCGAAAACTAGTTTTCATCATGGTACTTTCCTAAGGTGCCATAAGACTAGTTTTCACCATTTGATGAATGATTTTTCTGGCTCTTTATTGGGTACCTTAATTTATTAGATTATGTGTGAGATGTAGGGCATGTAAATTTGATGGAATATTTAATCAACAACTTTTATATGATGTATTTTAGATGCATAGATATCCTTGTGGCCTTTAGTGATCTTTAATGGTGACCCCTCTAGATATCTACACCAGGTATCATCATTTCCCCTAAGAGAGACAATGTTGCCTAGGTAAGTGATGTGGGGTATGGATTCAATTAGATCTTGATGGGGAGGTATGGGACTTGGACATATAATATGATTAAGCTATGATGGTATGATGGATAATGGATAATAATTAATGATAAGATCATGAGAGGGTAGGATGATTGGTGATGGAGGATTAGGACTAGCAATCACATACACTATTAGAGGTATTGGAAATTCTTGATCTGATTGATGCCAAGTGATAAAATATTTTAGGAGGTCCAAGACACTTTAAATATGTGGCTCATATTTGATTTTATTATTTGATGGATGATCAACCATGCTCTTGACATTAGTCTAATTTTGATTACCCCTTGGTCTTGATTTTTAGCTTCACCAAAGGAGATTGATCTTTGAATTCATATACATTGATTAATTTGACTTTGATAGTTTCCTAGTACCAAATATCAAGCTTTACTAGGAGAAGACATTTTTTGATAAAGTCGATGATGTGACTCTTCTTTATTTTGATTGATGGGATCAAATATTACTTGATTAAGATTTATGACTTTCAGAATATTGTCTTAGACTTTAGGATTTGTAGTGCATATTATATTTCTCAAAGGAGGGTCTAATGATGCATGATTTTATTCATCCTTTTGGAGGGAAGTGATTAAATGGTCATCAATGAGGATAAAATGGTCCATGATGGATGGATATGGTGGTGAGGGCCTAATGAGGTCAATGGGTGGTGATGGGGCAACATTGTCTTCATAGGGGTTCTTAGGAGACCTAGTTTTGACATTGGAGAAAATCTCCTCAAGATCAAAAAAAGGATCATTAGGACTAGCTGTATCCAAAAAAGGATCATACTCACTCTAAAAATATTTTATAGATAAATCTTTTAAGAACTCATTTATGATGTTATCATCTAGAATGGGATCAAAATATATGCCTAGTAATGAATCAGAGGTATCTAGATTATATGTATCCTCTAAAAGATAGGCATGATTAACATCAATGAAGGATGATGCTTCTAGTGAGGAATTTGATGTGGATACAAGTGTTAAACATGATCCCATAGAAGATAAGACATCATATGTTGACCTTAAATCTGACTTTGATGCACAAGATACAATGTTGCTAGTAGGAGAATGCTTATCTACAATTAACCTCTCATCATGGGGGATTTGATATGATGGGTATGAGGGAGATGATGGATGAATGATGGGTTGAAGGAGTGGGTCATAAAAGGGTTCATGAGATATGGGAGGAATATGATCATGGGGAATAGACTCAGCTTTGATAGAGGGTTTGTCAAGGGTAGGAGTGTTGTCTTGACCTTAGCTTGGAGAGGGAAGGGATTGATCATGACTAAAAAGGAGATCTTAGAATTCCTTTTTTTCTACCTAGGGATGGATAATCATCTATTTCTTTATCAATTATTATGTCACCATGATCAATGAGGTCCTAGAAAAAATATTTAAAAGGTTGACATTGATTAATGGTATGCCCCCAGGTTTGATGGTATAAATAATACTGGTTTTCATTATACCAAGAGGGCATAGGCTTAATAGGATCAAGATGTCAAATAGGAAAATAAACCATCATGTTGGTAGTGACTAATTTTTAAAAAAGGGTTTCTAATGTTATGGGAAGGGGAGTATAAGAACCCACTTCTCTTTAGGACTTAGATGTGGAAGCATTGGACTTATGATTAGATAGTTGTAGATATGACTGGGTTGAAGGATTCAAGGTAGCCAAGATTGGATTCCCTTTTCTAGTATGGGAATGGGTAGATGGTGGTTTATGGCTAAAAAATATAAAATTGGTATGATATTCACATGATGGGGCTTGTATGAGAGGTGTAATGAGTGAAATGGGATCAACACCTTTGGAAAGTGGTACACCCATCATAACAAGCCATAAAAGGATCTCATCCTTGTTGTCATGTATGTATTGATCAATGATGGCAAGGTCTATTTTCATGGCAATGGTTGATAGGTGATGGGTGATGTAGGTGGGATAAGGATTGGATAAGGTTTTAAACAAAATAGATCAAAAGGACCAAGCTAGTATGATAGGTAACAATGGAGATGAGATATGCTAATATATTATGACTATGATCAAATGTTAGATTGGTAGTACAATAGGTGATAATAATCTATCAACAATGCCTAGTTTTCAAACTAAAAAAAGGATTGGGGGTATGATGGGTGCCTAGATTTAAACTATCAAGAGGATGATATGATGGGTGATAGTTATGAATAAGGCAAGATGATTAGACTAGATTAGATTGATGAGTTTCATAGATTGAGATTGACAAGGTGACAAGATGCTAACAATTTGTTGATTATTATATGATATTTGATCAAGGGATAAATGATAATGGAGTAGGATGATAGGGGGATTAGGATGATAGGATTAGCTCAAGACCTTAGACTAATTTTTCTCAATATTGGATGGGGTACGATTAGGTGATGAAGGTGATTAGGACAATGGAATAAGGATAAGTTTGATGATAGGTAATGATGAAAAGATAAAGAGGAAATGAAATGTGGATGGTTTAGACCCATATGTGACCTAGAAGCCAACTAGGATAAGATAATGTGATGATTGGATGGGTGATAAAGGCAAGGTCAAGACAAATGATTAGGTATGGATTGAACTAAGGTAGGACATGGATGGTGAATCAAGATATGATTAGGATATGATAGAGGATGATCAATGACAAGTGGGAATATGTTATGTTAAGACTAATAAAACAAATTATGTACAAAGGGATTAGATTAGGATATACAATAATGATGATTGGGATGTATAGTGATTAGTTACTAATAGTTTATATGGTTTTAATTAGGATGAGATGATAGATAAGATATAAATAATAAGTGATGGGAGAATGAGATGAGATAATGAAGTGGATTTAGGTTAAGGTGTGGGTGATAAGGTAATATTAAGATGTGATTAAGATGTGATAGAAAGGATCTACAAGAGGATGAATTATGTACAAGAAGGTAAAACAAGAATATAAAAGGTAATAGGATAATGAGATAAGATGGTATGGGGATGATTAGGAATATGGTTGAGTTGGACTTATGACAGACTATGAATGGGAATAGTCAAGACTATGGTGTGATTTATGGATAAGATAATGTCAAAGTGAGGTGTGATTGATTATGGATGAGGTGGTATTATGACAAGGTGTGACTAGGATGATGGATGAATGTGAATACTATGAGAGTTTAGTAGAATTTACAAGAGAATAAATGGTGTACAAGAGGATGAGATTATGATATAAAATAATGATGATCAGGATGATCAATGATAGGGGGATATGGTTAGACTAAGATCATGATAGAGATGATAGGATTAGATAATGGATATAAGATGGTGATTAATATGTGTGAGTGGATGTGGTGGTGGGTAGATATGGTTAGATTAAGAGGGGATGAACAAGATAGTGACTAGCCAAGGATGTAAAAGATAATGTGGTGATGACCAAGGATAATGGGATATGGTAAGACTAGGAAAGGATGGGTTGACTATGGTGAGTGGGTGATCATGTTGACTTAGGTAGGGATGCAAGATGTGATTGGGGTAAGGGTATGGTTAAGGATGAATGGGTATGCCAAAGGGAAGGATATACAAAGAGACTATGTATAATGATGACTAGGATGTATAAGATGAGATTTAGGTGATAGGGGTGTGGATCAAGATGAGGATAATGATGAGGATGAGTATTTGGAATGCACATAAAAAGATAGTGGGATATGCACAATATGAGGATAAAATATAGAATATGATATGTGTAAAGGACCTAGATGGGCTAAAATAGGTAAAAGTCTAACTTGACTCACAAACAACATGGGTCTAACACAACACACACCCAAACAAGCAAGCCACAACCTATGATTAGTAAATTTATGGGTGTGTAACCCAATGTCCACACCATATAATGTATATATATAAGTGACGTTATAGGTTGGTGACCCATTATGAAATTGACTAAACCCTATTGACATTACTTGTAATTGATGGTCACTTAGGCATTATTACTAATGTAGCTAGTGGAACACATGTTATGATTGAAAGGTCATATGCTAGGATAAACAAGATCTCTAAGGGAATCCTTTATATACATGAAGTTAAGTTAGGGCCCAGGTCTATGTAGGGTGTTGTCTAATGCTTGGATGACCTATATGGGGTCAACTACTTAGCCTAATGATAGTTATCCCTGATTGTCATACTCCATTGGAACATGGAGTGTGTCTAGCGTGCGGTGATGAAATCCACAACACTAATCCATATAGACTAAGCTCATGCATGGGGATCCATTCCATGTCATGTACTATCCTAGGGGGCTTGAAAAATGGGTAAACACGTGATATGATTAATTGATTGTTCTAATTACCTATGTGTGATTTGGTATGATACAATAATTATTTACAATTTAACACAAGAAAATATATACAAGGAGAAAAATAAAGATACACACACACAATAAAATGATTAAAAATGATATATACAAGATTAAATAGATAATAAAAATTCGATTTTTTAAAATGCTAAATGGATTGTTTGACAGGTGGCCTGCGAACACACAATTAGTAGTTTTTGATTTAGTGGCACTAAAAAAGAGGTCTTGCAAGATAAGAGCATTAGTAGTTTTTGATTTCCTACAAAACCATTTGTTAGATAGATAAGTCATGACTATGACTAACAATATTATTATTCACTATATAATTGATATTTTTGGTTTTTTCATGAACCACAAAACCATGACTAGAGACAAAATTTATAGATTTAGATATTATAGATACAAATAGATGATGGCAGTTAGTTTTAGTTACTAATATGATGTCTCAAATTTTTGAAATAAGGAATATTAAGCCATGATATTAATCAAAATGGGTCATAATTTAGGATTTAAAAAGTAATTTCAATTATCTTCATCCCTTTTATAAATGATTATGTAGTGAAAAAAAATAGCTTAAAAGTGACAAAGTGGTTAAAAATTATGATAATGAACACAACTGCTAGTTACCAATTCAAGATTGTTACTAGAGATACCATACATATGGAAATTTAATCAAAAGCCTCAAAACCTAAAATATGGATAGGTTGATTAATTTATTTGACTATATATATAGTTATTCCAATAATAATTTTAATCAGAAGAAATATATATTCTAATATCCAAAAACTAAGACGATGAGTTAGATTAAACTATAATGCTAACACCTAGCTCAACAAGGTGTTGGAAATATTATCATTGATGTGAAAGGTTTAACATTATTAGTGATAAAGTCCCCATTGCATTTAATGTTGTTTGTAATAAATATATCTTGGATAATATGAGTTAATATTTATTTAATATTAATGAATATATTTTTGGTTGCATATGAGACAATAGAAGGGCCCATGGAGAAGTCAAAGAGCCACGAGATAAAGACAAAAGAAGGATGGGATGCATTTTCCCATGAAGAGTCATGTTGGGGAATTCCAAGAGTCACCAAGTGAAGAAAAAAGAGGAAGGGCACAATTTCTCATGAAGGGACACTTTAAGGAATATGAAAAGTCACTAAGATGAGGACAAAAGAGGGAAGGACGTTTTTGATCATGAAGGGTCACCACATGAATTTTCAAAGGCTTGAATATGAAGGGTCATACAAGTTTGGCACCATTTTGCATGAGGATTGAAGGTTCACAAAGAGGGAAGGCCAAAGGTCATTTGGAAAGCCTTAAATAAAGGCTTGAGAAGCCATTTGTTATATGAGAAATAGAGGCTGACTTGATATTGTAATATCTAGCTTAGAAGAGCAATTGTGAGAGATGAATATGATTTGTATTTTTTATATCTAGCTTGGAAGATCAAAGGTGAGAGAGAGGAAAGAGATGTTGTATTGATCTATCATTTGTTGAGATAGCAACATTGAGAGATAGGTGTGTGGTATACACAAAGGGGTTGGTGCTCCTGTGGGTTGGTGCTCACGAATAGTAGCTGGGTTGGTGCTCGGTAAATGGGTTTGGTGCTCATGAATAGTAGCTGGGTTGGTGCTTAGCAAAGGGGTTTGGTGCTCCTGCATGTTTGTGATTGCCAATTTTATTAGGTTTGGTGCTCATTCATATACTTGAGATTGTTCTCTGTGGTTTTTCCCACATTGGGTTTCCACGTTATATCTAGTGTCTCTCTCTATCTTGTGAAGTGTTTATTGTTTAAGTTTTATTGCATATCTTGAATGTTTGATTAAGTGGAATTTGGTTAAGGAAAATATTAAAAGATATATGATATACTGATTCAACCCCCCTCTCAGTATATCCCATGCTTAACAATTGGTATCAGAGCATGTTCCTTTTTGAAAAAGTTTTACAGCTTGAAGGTAGATCAGGAAAGCACAAGATGGCAATACATAAAGGTGCCTCTGTAAGCAAAAGAATAGTTGATCAAGAAGAAGAGGATGAATCTGAAGTGAATATGGAAGGAGAACTCATGTGTGCCTTAGAGTTGATTTTTTTTGAAAAGAAAAATCAAAGATTGAAGCATCATATCAAGAAAAATGAAAAGGAGTCAAAGGAGATAATTGAAGATCTAATGGCATAGTTGAAAATATCAAGAAAAGAATGTGAAAGGTATGTTACTAAAATTGTCTCTTTAAAAAAAGAGATTGAGAAAGCAGTCACTAATAAAATAGTCAATGATTCAAAATTTGAGAATAACACTAATATGCTGAATAAGATATTAGAAAACCAAAAGGTAATATTAGATAAGATAGGTATTGGTTTTGAAAAGAAGAAGAGTTATGTTAAAGCTCTTACAAATAAAGAAACAAGAAGTGAAGAAGTGAAGAATACAGAGGACAAAGAAGGCTAGAAGGAACAAAGCTATAAAAGGCAATTAGGTCAGAGATTCACAAATAAGTCCTATTTTTATGGTTACTATTATTATTGTAATGGATATGGTCATAAGAAATTAGAATGTAGACAAAGAGATAACTATCTCAAAAATAAGGAAAAGGAAGGTCATGTAGAGTCAAGCAGAAGCTATAACTCCTTTGCTCCTCTCTCAATATTTGATGAACAGACCATAATTTTTTACAAGTGTAATAACTTTGGACATATAACTCGGTATTATAGAAGCGTGTTTGAGTCAATCAAGAAGGACTAGAGTTTTAGGGCTCCATTTATCAAAAAAAAGGTTTAGACATGGTAGAAGAAACAATCTGAAGGTTCTATGTTGGTCCAAATAGCTTTACATGTAATAAATGAAGAAAAGCCATGGTTTATTGATAGTGGATGTTCAAGACACATGATAGGAGACAAGATCAAGTTTATAACCTTGAAGAAGGCCAATGGTATCACAATGAAATTTGGGGATAATACTACTGCCAAAATTGCCAAAAAAGGTACACTAAGTTTAGATAATGGTAGAACTAAAACTGAAAACGTTTTATATGTTGAAGGTCTTAAGCATAATCTTTTGAGTGTAAGTCAAATGTGTGATCAGGGGCACACACTAAAGTTTTATGTAGAATGTTGTGAAATTAGAAGAAAAGATTCAGATGTATTGATTACAAATGCTTAGAGAATAGGTAATAACTTATATATGCTATCAGACATCAAAGGTCAAAAATGTTGTTTGAGTTAGATTGAAGAAATTTGGCTATGGCACAGGGGAATGGGGCACATAAATTTTGACAATCTTGTTAAAATTTTTAAAAAGTAAGAAGTTAGGATTCTTCCAAAGATCACAAATCCATCTAACACGGTTTGTGGACCTTGTCAGCATGGGAAGCAGGCTAGAAGGCAGTTTGAAACAAAAGAGTACTTGACCACTCAGATGCTAGAGCTTGTTCACACTAATCTATGTGGACCTATGAGGACTCAAAGTACTCAAGGTGATAAATATTTCATGTTGCTTATTGATGATTTTTCACATATGACATGGATAATGTTTTTAAAGAAAAAATTAGAAGCTTTTAGAAAATGTAAAGCATTCAAAGTGTTAGTTGAGAATGAAACTAATCTAAATATTAAGTGTCTAAGATCAAATGAAGGAGGATAATTCATGTTAAATCAATTTATTGAGTTTTTTAAAGATCATGGAATAAAGAGACAGTATTTAGAAGCCAAAACTCCACAACAAAATGGAGTAGTTGAATAGAAAAATAGAAAATTTTAGGAGATGGTGAGGACAATGCTAAATGAATCCAAGATAGAAAATAAATATTGGAGAGAGGTAGTTGGTACAATAGTGCATATTTAGAATAGAGCTTTATTAAGAGTCAACAGTGATAAGACTCATTATGAGCTATGGAAAGACAAACCAACAATAGTTTATTATTTCAAAGCTTTTGATAGCAAATGCTTCATAACGAGAACTAATGAAAAACTTGGTAAGTTTGAATCCAAAGCAGATGAAGGTATATTTCTTGGTTATTCTTGAAAAAGTAAAGCTTATAAATGTTATAACAAAAGAACCAAACAAATTGTTGAAAGTGCAAGTGTCAAGATAGAAGAAGATGGAACACAAAAGATCAGTGATCTAGTAGACATTCTTAAAATCATTGAAGAGGAAGGCTTTGATGAATCAAATGAAGATGAGGAAAAGGAGAAGGAGAAAAAGGGAACCGAGACTCCATCCAAATATGTTCAAAAAAATCATAATGAAATTGACATCATCAAGGACATAAAAGAAAGAATTTGCACCAGAAGAATGATGGTAAGTGAATTTGAAAAAGTTAATTTCTCTTTGTTATCTAAAATTTAGCCTAGAAATGTTTTCAAAGCTAGACATGATGAGCATTAGGTTAAGGCTATGGATGAAGAATTAGATCAGATAGCAAAGAATGATACTTGGGAATTAGTGCCTAGACCAAAAGATCACAATGTGATAGGAACAAAATGGGTTTATAGAAATAAGTTGAATGAAAAAGGAGAAGTAACCAAAAATAAAGCAAGATTAATATGTAAAGGATATGCTCAGATTGAGGGAATAGATTTTGAAGAAACTTTTGCAATAGTAGCAAGGTTAGAGGCTATTAGAATGTTTCTTGCATATGCAGTATTTAAAATTTTCAAAGTGTTTCAAATGGATGTCAAATCTACCTTCCTAAATGGGAATCTTGAAGAAGAGGTCGACATTGAGCAGTCTGAGGGGTTTATTCTCTCAAATATTAGTAATCATGTATACAGATTGAAGAAAGCATTTTATGGATTAAAACAAGCTCATAGAGCTTGGTATGTAAGACTTGATAAGTACCTACAAGATTAAGGATTCAAGAGAGGATTTTTTGAAATTAATCTTTACATCAAAACAAAAGGTGAGCATCAATTGATTGTTGTCGTATATGTTGATGATATCATTTTTGGAGGAAATATTGAAAAGATGACAAAAGAATTTTTTGATAGAATGCAAAGAGAATTTGAGATGTCTATGCCTTGAGAATTATCATTTTCTTTAGGATTACAAATATTTCAATCAAATAAAGAAATTTTTATATCTCAAAGTAAAAATGCCAAGGAAATGTTGAAGAAATTTGGTTTTGAGGATTGTGTACCAGTTGTCACACCTATGTGTATAGGAAAAAAGGTGAGCGAAGATGTAAATTCACCTATTATAGATCAATCTTTATATAGATCTATGATTGGTAGTCTTTTATATTTGATAGCATCGAGACCAAACATCATGCATGTAGTAGGTATGGTTGCAAGATATCAGTCATCTCCAAGAGATAGTCATATTTAGTTGGTGAAAATAATATTTAGATATATCAAGGGGACATTGGATTATATATTATGGTATCCCACGGGTAAAGATATCACTTTAGTTGCTTATACAGATTCAGATTGGGCAAGGTGCTTAGATGACAAAAAGAGTACAAGTGGAGGAGCTTTCTTCTTTGGTGATAGCTTAGTATCATGGCTAAGCAAGAAGCAGAACTTAGTATCACTTTCTATAGCTGAAGCAAACTATATTGCAACATTATTGTGTTTTACTCAAGTGATTTAGATGAAACAAACTTTAGAAGATATCAAGGTAAAGTATGATGAATCTATTTCCATTTTTTGTGATAACACAAGTGCTATAAATATTTCAAAAAATCTAGTAATGCATTCAACAACAAAACATATTCCCATTAGATATCACTTCTTGAGAGAGCAGGTTGTAGATCAACAGGTGAAGATGGAATATATTAGTACTATAGAGCAAATTGCAGATATTTTCAAAAATGCACTACCAAAAGACACATTTGAATATCTATGAGAGAATTTGGGAGTAATTTCCTTCACTTCCTACCATTGAGGTTCAACATCAGTTGAGGGGAGCTAAGTGTTAGATCTAATTAGGCCTTTTGCCATTGATCTCAAAGGTGGAGAATAATAGGTAAAAGTATAGGTGTAGAAAATAGGTATAGGGAATAGGTACATGTCGCTACAGTAAGGGGGAGTTACTGTATGTTTTTAGATGATAGTATGTGTAGGTGACAAGATGTGGTAGTTTTAGAATTGAGGTTGCCATCAATGACAAAGGGGAATATTGTTGGAAATATTGTCATTGATGTCAAAGGTCTAACATTATTGGTGATAAAGGCCCCATTGTATTTAATGTTGTTTGTAATAAATATATCTTGGCTAATATGAGTTAATATTTATTTAATATTAATGAATATATTTTTGGTTGCATATGAGACAAAAGAAGGGCCCATGGAGAAGTCAAAGAGCCACAGGATAAAGATAAAAGAAGGATGGGATGCATTTGTTCATGAAGAGTCATCTTGGGAAATTCCAAGAGTCACCAAGTGAAGACAAAAGAGGAAGGGCACAATTTCTCATGAAGGGACACTTTAAGGAATATGAAAAGTCACCAAGATGAGGACAAAAGAGAGAAGGCCATTTTTGATCATGAAGAGTCACCACATGACTTTTCAAAGGCTTGAATATGAAGGGTCATACAAGTTTGGCACCATTTTCCATGAGGATTGAAAGGTCACAAAGGGGGAAGGCCAAAGGTCATTTGAAAAGCTATAAATAAAGGCTTGAGAAGCCATTTGTTACATGAGAAATAGAGGCTAATTTGATATTGTAATATCTAGCTTAGAAGATCAATTATGAGAGATGAATATGATTTGTATTTGTTTTATCTAGCTTAGAAGAGAAAAGGTGAGAGAGGGGAAAGAGATGTTGTATTGAATTATCATTTGTTGAGATAGAAACATTGAGAGAGGTGTGTGCTATAAACAAAGGGGTTGTTGCTCCTGTGGGTTGGTGCTCACGAATATTAGCTAGATTGGTGCTCGACAAAGGGGTTTGGTGTTCCTGTGGGTTGGTGATCATGCATAGTAGCTAGGTTGGTGCTCGACAAAGGGGTTTGGTGCTCCTAAAATTTTATGCTTGTGAATATTGTTTGGGTTGGTGCTCATTCATATAATTGAGATTATTCTCTGTGGTTTTTCCCACATTGGGTTCTCACATTATATCTGGTGTCTCTCTCTATCTTGTGTGTTGTTTATTGTTTGATTTTTATTGCATATCTTGAATTTTTGATTAAGTGGAATTTGGTTAAGGAAAATATTAAAAGATATATGATATACTAATTCACCCCCCCCCCTCTCAGTATATATTGTGCTTAACACAAGGCTGAAGAATGCTTGATAGATTTATTGATGTGATGTCTAGTTCATGGATGTCTCACCTCTTTCATTTCACTCCCTATTGATCTTAAAATTTTGAAAAAAAATTATATAGGAATAAGAACTGGTAAAAAAAAGTATTTATACTTGTTAAAAATAAAACATAGCTTCTAGGGCATCCATTAACCCAAAAATTGATGGATCTTGGAAAATGCCATAGAGTTAAAACCTATGACCTATTGACTCTCTTACAAAGCATATAAAATCAAAACAAAATCCATGAATCAATATAGAGGTTATAACCTCAAAATGAAACTATGATTCATAATTCCAACATCAAAATTTTGGGATGGATACTAAGCAGATGTCGATCTGGAATTCATCGATGATGCCATTTCCCTTTTCTTTCTTCAAAGAAGATATCAAACTAGAATATTAATTAATATAAAGTGTACTTAGCATAAATTAATATAATTTAAATTATAAATAAAGACTAATAATAATATTGACAAAAAAATTTGGACAAGAGAAGTCCAAATTTCCATGGGAGTGGTATGTTATCCTCCATCAAAGTTCTTTAGAAGGGAAAACTGTTGAATGAATGCTAGTAGTATACCACCTATTTAGTCAAGGAAATTTATGGAATTAACATATCATCATATTAAAACTACTATATTTTACTTAAATGTTATTATCATCCATCCATCTATATCTAGGCATGATGTAAATCCTTTATAAAGCATGATCTCCTATCTTTGATTTATTTGATGCCCTTACCGTATGGAAATGGTTGAAAACATATGCAATGTCTGTGTAGAATGGGTTTCTTAAAATTTAATTATTAGTTACAAGGCCAAATACAACCACCAAAATGGGTATGAATACATAGCAAAAACAAAGGGAGGGCCATAAAACCATTGGATAAAATATGTCAAAGAATGGGTATGCCCTATGATGCATTGGCACTATTTTTCCAAATGTAAGTAGAAGGTCTTTGATCCATTTTACTTTGCCAACATGTCAAAATAAGATCTTTTGAATGGGGATGTGTAAGGCTCTAAGGTAAATAACACATAAATTGCCCAAAAAAAGAGAATTGTATGTTATCTCATAGAATTTAATGATTATGATATATATATGGAAATTGTAGATCGACAACCCTCCTAGTATGAGGATAAAATATTTAATGATTTAATTAAAATAACATAGAGAAGTGGATTTTAACTACATAACTAAGTAGAAGACTACCAGGACTTTTTCTAATAACAAAAATAGAGCCTAAAGTTTTCTATTTATTTATATGATAAATTAGAACAATCTACCAGAGGCAAAAAATGTAAAAAAATTCACACAAATTCAGTTATACTAATAGAACATAATGCCATGCATCATATGATAACTTTTGTTTTAATCAAAAATAGAGAAAAAAAAAAGTGACATATAATCTACTAAAGACCAATAAAAATGATAAATTATTACAAAGGTATTATTTTGAAATTTACTGACAACACAAGATTAAAAATACAAGCCTTGGAGCCATCGAATTTGTTCTAAATTTTTCCTGCAAGTAATATTATCAAACTTGACACTCATAAAATTAGTTAAAAAATGGGAGAACATCCCATAGTGGTCACCAAAATGTAGATGTATTTTGAGTACACTATGAATTTAGCAAGCTAAATCCAAAACTCAAAATGCACACTACTCAATAGGAAGGATTTATGAAGAAAAATTAGAATGATAAAGACTTATCAAATTCCTTTCCCCATGTCACCTCCTTCTAGGAATTGAATACATATGATTTATACTCATATTCTTCACCAAATGATAGCTTAATCAAAGGATTTGTTGATTGTGGATGATGGATTGACTATATGATTCTAGGATAATTTTGACATGGTTTTGGTATGATTTCTCAAGCTAGCCTTTCATGGAGGAGAAGGGTTACTTAAATACAAGAAGGGATGGAATATCTATGGATGAGATTCAGACTTAGAGTAATGGAATAAATGGTTGTATATTATCCAAAGACTATTAAATTCTTTGGAAACCTCTAGAGTTAGACATTTATAGAGAGGAGGGCTAGGTCAGAGACAGTTCTAGATTAGGAGAGTTATATAACTCTCTTTAGGAGTTAATGATTATTATAGTAAGGTTAGATTGGGATTAGAGAAGGATTAGGTGACTAGGGCTGTAGGGAAGGCTAGGATGTAGGTTAGTAGGTGGGTAGGTGAGATTATGGGAATTTTAAAATTCCTAATAAATAGATAACTAGGATTAGATTAGGATAATGAAATTATTTAGAAGAATTAATGGAATAGTGGAATGGGATAAGGTTAGTGAAATGGAGGATTATTGGAGGGGATTTTAGATATATGGATAGAAATAGGATAAATTAGTAGAATAAAATAGGATAAGCATAATTAGTGTCGACTAATAGGAATATTAGTCGACTATAATGAAGTGAGTGATTTTCGGTGCATACACTTACATATCACAACCTTTTGTGAGTCACCTTACCCAAGGGAGAGACTAAGGCTCGATGAGTTCATCTTCAAAGGTAATTATTCCTAACATTTTCACTCCTTTATATGAATAGATAGAGATGCATTTACACTTATTTTTCATGCATTAGGATTTTGTATATATTGACATGAGTATATGTCTTCCATGCATGTTTAATTTTAGTATTAATTACCCCCAATTTGTGCCACAAGATTTGGTGATAACTACATTAGACTTTTTTCTTTGCTTTTTTTAGTTTATTTAATATGAAAACATAGGACTTAGTTAGGGTTATTTCATAGTTTTGCTTGACTAAAGGCTTTGAAACCCTCCCTGGTGATATAATTGTGGTAAGAAATCCCTTAATCAGGTCTAGTAGATATATATATTGGTCATGTTCCTAATTATCTAATATATCCCCAATCAAAAGTGTAATTAATATCTATATTATTCAAGTTAGGATTGAGTTTTAGATCTAATGTATTTTTAATGTATACATTATAGTGAACCTAACGTTAATCTAACCCTTACAGGTTTTCCTTTACATTTTTTATTTATATCATTTTATTATTTTTCTATATTTTCAATACTAGGTCAACTAGGATAGTATAGTTTCTAAAATTTGTGCATATGTTTAACACATAGTTTAATTTAAATGAATCTATTCTTTCTATGCAGGTCTTCATTAGATACAAGTTACTAGATTGAATAGGTTGACATAATACTCTTATTCACTTCCAAATAATAGACTACATCAAATAGGTTTACTTACTCTCTTATTAAACTCTAGAATAATAAATTGAATCATGTAAAATGACTTATTATTTTAGACAGCTTCCAAATAACAAACCAGGTCAACTAGGTCAACTCAATCATCTTAAATAGGTTTCTACAAATAGGGAGTTATAGAACTAGGTCAACCCAGTTAACATAGTTGGAAAAAAATTCAATCAAGAATTCAAGTCACTTAAATATAAATTTCATAGTCCTCAGCATCTTATAACCCACCAAGGTTCCTTTCTTTGCCTCTTTTTCAATTTAATTCTACATTAGAGTTATGTGTACAAGTTTTTAGTCTTCAAAACTACAATCTTATAGTAAACTAGGTTGACCTAGTTCTATAGTCTATCTTATGTCTAAAATATTAGGTCAACCTAGTTGACTTAGTTCTTAAGGACTCCTACTTCTATGGTATAGTAATAACCTTATTTATTCTATTATGTAATGTTTGCATATAGTGTCATTTGAATTGACTCTATACTATGCTTAAATTGGGATGTAACAATTATATGCTAGTAATTAATTCACACTTTCATTTTTAGATATTTGCATGCTTAGAGTATCTCACATAATATAATTAGGTGGATTTTTAATATACAATTTAGTTTTACTATTTTTTTCTTTCTTGCACACACTACCAAATCATATAAATTCAAATTGGATTTAAACATTTGTCTACCCAAGGCCTACCTACTTGGATTTCATCACCAAGGGGGAAGTCGACTTGGTTTTATAACCATGTATAAATACATGGTTAATGTTATATATTTTCAAAGCACTTGACACCTTTATCACTATTCAATTATAATGTGAGGGGGTACACCCCAATACCAAGACATTATCATTGCCAACACAGATCCCTTTCAATCTAAACATCCTGAAACCATCCACATATTACTTTCTAGTTCTCTAATTTCATCCAAATTCCCTATCACACTTAAAAGAACACTTTATAATAATCTAACAATATTTAGGATGTCCACTTAGCATTTACTTTTTAGTCTACTACTTATTTTTTCTCATTGTATGTTGTATTGCAAAAACATGCATCAGCTAGTATTGGTGCAAGGTTTTGTGTTTTTTTCCAATTGGATCATTCTCATTGATCTAATGGTTTATATGTTTACTTTCATATATTTATTTAAATTACATTTCAAAATTTACCCTATTTTCAATACACTATTTTTTATTTGACATAGTCTTGTACAAAATGTCTCTTTCCTTAATTATAGTACTAAGTCAACCTAGTTGACCCAGTACTCATTTATGCCCATTAGTATATATTATTAAGTCAACCTATTCAAATTTATATCCTTATAAATCTTCCCTTTTGTCTTAAGTTATAAAACTAATTTGACCTGGTAGACTCTATATCCTTATTAGCTTAGTTTCATACCCTATTTTTAGTACTAGGTTGACTTGGTCAACTCTATATTATTTTATGTATCTTGTGTCTCCTTTATTTCAACCAACATTGTCTTCCCTAAACTCTCTCCTTCATCATGAACTTCTTTATTTAAGATAACACTAAGTTTAATTTAGTATATATGATGAGTTTTACCAATCCTAATAGGTTATCCCATAAGTATCTTATGGATCCTATCCAAGATTAAAGTAATATGCATATAGCCACTCACACTAAAAATTATGGGAACCCTCCTCATTCCTCTTCATTTCAAAATCCTCTTTTCTCATTTGAATATCAACTTGAATAAAACTAGACACTATAAATTCTCTTCTTCATCAATGAGTTTCCTCAACATTGTAGCATGGATCTTTCTATTATTTACCATCCCATGATACATGGTCAAGTCAAGTCAAGCATCCCCATTCTCATTCTCCCACATTCTCACATGGCTTTGGGGATACTAGATTCTTTTTTTCTCAACCTCTTCCCTCTCTTTTCACCCCTTCTCATACATTGACTTCTTCTTCTTTGATTTTCTCTACCTCCATGCCTAGTATCACTACTAACATGGTAGGTTTTACATCTAGTGGGCCTCTTCCTAGACCCACTCTTCCCAATTATTATACTACTTCATCATTTTCTACCCATGTTAGTTATGCATCTAATGCTACTTCTTCTCATCCCTCTACTAGTCCATCTTTTACAACATAAACAAATTATGCCACTAGTGCCTCACTTACTCATAGTTATTCTCAAGCTCCTACTAACACCCATAGTGGTACCCACGCCACTATTACCAATTATAATACTTCACACAATGATAATAATTCAACTCAAATTCATCAAATCCTATTATAAACTCTTAATAAAATGAATTCTTTCCAAGATAACAATGGAAATCAAATGATACAAATGCAAAATCATCTTATCCATCTTCAAACCCACCCTCAACATATGCCATGGGGCATGCATAATCAAAATGTTCACCCAACTCCTCTTCTAGATTCCCATGGTAATATTATCACTCAACCTCCTCTTATTAATAAAATAATCAAGTATATTTAAAATGAGCCAATTACATATCAAATGTCTACTATTTATAGAGGAGGTATCACCCCTGCCATGTTTTAAAATCGGTCAATCAATCCTAATCTTCATTTAAAAACATTTCAAAATCTATATAAATATTTGGTCAAGTTACATACCTTCTCCATTACCAATGTATTAACCAAAACTCTCATGGTTGATGCTTTATATTGGTATAACCAAGTCAATTCTCATTATATTACTAGTTTGGAATATTTAGTAAATGCTTTAGTCTAAGATTTTCAAACTAGTGATCTCCCTAATAATACATTGGACCATTTTATCAATTATAAATAACTTGGGATTGAAAACACACAAGATTTTATCAAATTATGGAAGACCTTGTCCAATAAATGTGAACATAATAGGGTAGATGACAACCTACTTCATATTTTTATCGACACTCTTTTTTCTAAGTTATATCAGATCTGGACTCTCCCTCCATGTACTTTGGAAGAGGCCATTTACCAAACCAAGCATCAATATTTCCTTATATATTAATTCCATCCATCCCAACCTTATATGGTTACTCACATGTTACTCAATAATAATGATCATCACACTACTAATGATGGTGTCACCAACTCTTATGATACCATTCATACTATTCAAGTTGTTGTTCCCAACCAAACTTTGGAACAAGCTTCCCCTCCTAACCACATCATCAACCCTCATTTATATTAAACAAATAAAATCAACGTTAATAAACCTTTATCTTTAGAGAAATTACAAAAATGTCTACCTAGGCCTCTACCATGATAACTTGATCCTACTCGACCCATGAAATATTGGTATGATCCCTATAAATTTTGTTGGTTTCATACTAGTTTGGGTTATTCTAATGATACTTCTAGGAAAATTTGTAATATGGCTATGGATTGCCTTCTTAGTCCTAATTTTGACCATTATTCTACCATTCATAAACATCAAAAATCCTATGAAATTGATTTCAAAGCCCATGAAACACAAACTAAATATCAAACTTTGAACTAGGCTAATGCTTATCTAGGCATATATAAATATCCTATTCCAAATCATCAAGATAATCAAGAAAAGACTACCCCTTCTACCCATAATGTTTATAGTCTTCTTGACCCAACTTCTAAAGAGAATGTGGTCAATATGACTAACATGTGAAGGGTTGTTGATTTCATTAATCCTAAAACCATCCACACACCTTAATTGTCTTACAAATTTTGTGTTATCCAATATTCTTCTGCAAATCACTTAAATGAGTTTGGGCAATAAGACCTTATATCTTTTTCTAAACCAATTTCAATACCTCCCTTGGATAACACTTCTCATATAATATCTACCATTCCTTTAACCTCTTTACCCATCAACAATTATACTCAAAATTCTATCAACACTTCTTCTAATATATATCAAACCAAACCTTTATCAATAACCCCATCTTCTCAATACAATCAACAAAACTATCCTCAAATTAAACCTTCTACCTGTTATCATCATAAATTCACATGAACTTCATATCCTCCTTCTGAAGACCTCCTTCAACACTATGCACCTCTTTCTGATAGTCTTATTACAGGTTATGGTAAGTGGGATCCTATTATGGAACTCATTAATATCCCATCTCAAATCCCATTTATTTAAATTATGCAGACCTCTCTATGGCATCATAATCATCTTATGCAATTTTTATTTGAAATGAGCATCCCTCATCCTCCCCTAACAAGATGCAAAGCCACCTTAACCAGATCAGAAGATAGAATTTTACAACAATGCAAAAAGATGTCCATACATGTTGATGAAACAATGGAAACTTCTCTTTATCTCAAATTTCTCATCACTTCTATGATCCCCAATGATATTCTACTTCATGTAGATGATCTTCCTCCTTTTCTCAATATCCAAATTGGTGATATCCAAGTTAAGCATGCCTTGATTGATGAAGGTTTTATCACTTGTGTTTCCTAACTTGATTTTAAAAAAACCCTTAGATATTTTTAGTGTAATCCTAAATCCACACACAGCACATGTCAAGGATATGATTGAAGGCAAATGCCTCCCTTAGGTTGTGTGTGGCTCCTCATTACTATCCCACCTATCATCATTTTAATGAAGGTGGTGATATTCAACTTTCTTCTATTCTATAAGATCTTGATTGGTAGGTCATGGACTCATTACATGAGAGAAAGTGCCTCTTCCTCTTGTCATTGTGTCAAATTTCCTCACAATGGAGCCATCTATAAGATTTAAGGTGACATTAATTGTTTGAATTTTGAACAATTCCAAGACCATGTTGTATTCCAGATTCCTACCCTTAAACCTTTGCCAATCATTCCATTTTGTGAATCTCAATAATTTAACTTTCTTATCAATTCCACTTAAGGTTACAATGGTCACCCTAAACTCATCAGGAATATACCCCCTAACCTCCTATATTATGATGATGATGATTCTAATGAGATGAATTTAAATATCAAAACCTCAAATCTCTTACCTCCTTTCATCTCTTAGCTTCTCACTTCCTTGCAACCTCATTCCTAACAACCACCTTATGATGACATCCCTATTGTCTAAACTAAGACTTGGCATTTCATTCACCACACCACATTAGATGACAAGGTCATCCCTACTTGCACCATTGATCTTCATACACCTAATTATGATGATGGCTATACCTTAGATGATTCATTCTTAGGAGGTCTTGTTCAGGATTGAGATGATGAAATTATTCATTATTATTCCTATTTGCTTTAGTCTTGTAGTATATATTTTATCATTCTATCCTATATTTTTCCTAATTTTAGCATTTTTTCTCTTTATTGTAGGGTAGATATGGTGTGCACACCTCTAGTTTATGAAGAACCTCATAGTAGTATACTTATGGATTATGATACGACTGGTCCCTATTACTTTTTTAGATACCAAGACCCCTCTAGCTAACTTATCCTTGAGATGATTTTGATTGTCCTTTAGCCTTATGTGGACCCCACCCCTCCCTCAATAAAGCATAGTTTAGATCTTATTTCCACTCCCACTCTCATTGATTCTCTTCCTATTTTTTATCTTATTGCTCCTTCAGTCGAGCCTTCTCCAATTTTTGCACCACCCCTACCTTCTCTTGGTGATAGATTTCTCCCTTTTATCATAAATTAATCCTTTTCCCAACAAATACGTTGATTAGCCATATTATGACATTTATAAAGTTGTCAATCACTAGACTAGAGATTGTTTATTATACCAATATTTCTCAGCTTTTATTTCCACTCCTTATATGATTACACCCACAAATTCTACTCATGAGAATATCTATTACTTCCATGACACAAATAATCAATCATGCATGCATTATAAAAAATTAAAATATATTGATATCTTATGTCCCACTACTCCTCAGCCCTCAAATAAGGCTATATCTCCCATGAAAGTATTATCAGATTATCTTCCTAAATATAGAGAGGTATATTATATCTAACACCTATCACACATCAGATTGATCATTACAACATCCTTTAGCATCATCTTAAGGATCACCTCCTAACTATTCCTACACCTTCTACCCTTCCTCTCATAGGTCACTCTAGAAAGAAAGCTCCCTGTTCTTCCCTAATAGCTCTACATCCTGTGGTCCCTTATCCACATATTATTTCTACACATGTGATTCCCTCACCTATGGATTGTCCTTTATTGATGGTACCTTCCCCACTAATGACCCCCTCATCACCTATATAATCCACTTGTATTCCTTCTCTTGAGCATCTTCTGAATGATACCCCTCATCAGCATGAACCTTTAGGCATTCCTACATTTTCTATCGAGGAAATTCGATGTGAATTATTTTCTCAACTTTCCTTGAAGATAAATGAGACCTTAGTTGTAGTCTAATTTCAACTTCATAGAGACTTATTAGATGTTATGGATAATATGTGTGGATAAATATATCAGTACTTATCATATATTATGTCATTTTTAAATTTATTTCTTCATTTGGATTAGATGTGTGATCCAACTTTACATTTATCTATTTTTATATCATTTGATATTATGTCAAATTATTACCTATCATACATAGTGACTTTACGTTATGCACTACATTTTTATTATGATGTCATTATGTTCTCTTATGGAGTCTTTTTCATAATTTCCTTCTTTTTCTTCTTGAGTTCATTTATTATGGTTACATTATCTTTTTTTAATTTTCTATCTTATCTATATAAACATGGCTAATTATTATTGTGATTTGGTTATACAAACCTTTCTCCCTTTAGTCATTACTTATTTACCATGTGATCAGTTAGCAAATAATTCATCTTATCACAATCTCCTTTTACCTATCTATTTTGGATCTCCCTTCTTCCCCTTTATTCCCTTTCACAAACTAAGCATACACATGGTTGAGACTTAAGATAACATGATGGTTAATCATTAATCCTAAGTTTTCTAGTCACTCATGTATTTGGATACTTAGTTTCCTTTATCTAAGTCCTAAAGCACATTCATGTGTATCACTCTATCTCCCATGATTAGTCATTCCAAGTGTGTATGGAGGAGGAATCTTAAATTCCATAAAATATTCAAAAGTAAAATCATTTAACAAAAGGTAATGATCTAAAAGGAAACATTTAAAATTTTCAAAATTCAAATCACACTAAAGATGTGATTCTAATCACATATCCTCTTTCTACTCTAAGCTCAAACTCCATAATTAAACTCATGATAGAGTCAAGGTCTATTGGGGTATAGTAGTGTTAGTGTAGAAAGTTTCTCTTCATAACCAGTACCTTTCAAGGGTCTTTTTCTCACTTCCTAGTGTGAAAAGGGTTATTCCTCTAACTAGTTCCATCACTTAGACCTTTTCACACTTACTTAAGCTTACTTTAGGGCTTTTTATTTTATCCCATGTTTCATGTGTTTTTAGTCTTTTAGGTGGTATATCTTATATAAATTCACCTCTTGCTCTCATTTTAGATATATAGAATCATGTGAAGGATTTATATTAACATTCTTTTTGAATAGAATAGAGTTTATTCTATCAATTTCAGTTTGCTTGTTATGCTTTCTTTTCACTCATTTTATTTCTTGGGTGGCTTTTTAGCCAAATCTTACATAGTACTAGAGTTATAGTGAGTTATAGGATAGCATTTTAGGATATTTAGGAGTACAAATCTATTATTTTATTAATAAAATGAGTATGCTCTTCTTTTGCATCTTTGAATGATATAGAGAATCAAAAAGTTATGTAAGAAATATGAGATTTGTTGGGTTTCTTTATCTACTTCCAGTTGTAGGTGTACTTTTAAAGCATCTTAGAGAAAATTTAGAGCTTTCTACCATAATTTGATCATCCAAGAAATATAGTATCACTCTTAATATTATTTCATTTAAATATTGGAGGATCCATATATAGGTAGTTTTGTAGTGGTTCTATGTGAATCTGGAGAGGTTTGAAGCAAATTTGAAGGTCTTTAATCAAAATACATTTTTAACCATTAAGAGAAAATACAAGTTTTTCATTACATTTAGGCTATATGAAAAAGTTAGATCTAACTCTTATTTTGTCATAGATGGACATTTTAATCTATAAATACCAATTATAAATGTATTTATAAGTTTTTTAATTAAAATCAACATGTTTTTTCTTCCTCATACATATCTTTAATTGTAATGAATCACTCAAAACAATTTATGGGTTTTGTGCACATCACTCTTATCTATTCATAACATTTTGAATTTATAAATTTTGTTAAGTAACAAAAAAGTTATCATATTTTTAATATTATGTTCAAAAATAATTTTGGTAGTGTTGCCTCCACCAAATTTGGTGGCTCTTTTGGTGGTTCTACCAAATTTGTGGGTTCACTAAGTCTGGTAGAAATTTTAGTCATGACTAAATTTAGTCATAACTAAATTTCATTAGCATCAAATAAATATTATGGTGACCCTAAAATTTGTGCTAATTTTTCCAAATTTTTTAGATGACATCATGTCTACATCAACATAATGTTTTTTAATTTTGATCCATTCGCCATTGCAAGCCTTTACATTTACAGTTCAACTTCAGAGGCTCATATCGTGAGTGTACAGACTCCTTTTTAAGCACATTTTTTTTCATTTGGGGTAGAATTACATGATATCTATAGTTGTGTGATCCTATTTTTCTCATATGATCCCATTTTTCCATAAAATTTGTTTTCTCATTAGATTTGATAGATAGTCAGTGTTTTGACCTTCAAATGCTTGTAACTTTCACATATGACCTCAAATCGAGGTGATTCTTTTTTTGAAAGTGCATATATTTTTTAATATACATATTGGAATAAATTTGAATTTATAATTCTATAATATTTTTATACTTTTAGTTTAGGGTCCACCTTGTACTTTATAAAAATGTAGAAGATCAAACTCCAACATTGTAAATGCATTGATTTATAAAGTGCCAAAATTATTATTTTTTGGGGGATTCTTGATTGAGTGAATCAAGGGGGGCATCTTTTGTGACTATGAATTTTCTCTATGCATTTAATTTCATGGTTTTATTTTCCTGAACATATGGGTAATCCTAAGTTTCCCTTTTTAATTCTGTATAATTACTTAACTTGGAAACAAAATGCAGGCAATGACTTGATAACTATGAGGTATACACCCTATGTTGAGGTAATAATTCCTTAGACTCTTGATTCTAAGGAATATTTTTTATGGATTATTAAAAATAGTAAATCACTTGGATTTTTAAATTCATTTTTTGTCTTTAGATATACTATTTCATATTGAATCATGTACAAGTCCCAAAGAAGCATGAGACAAATTGAAGGCACTCTACAGTAAAAATCATGAAGTTAGAGGCTATCAAATTGATAATGAATTGATGAGTCTTGATCCAAAAAGCTTTTATAACATTAAATAATACATTACAAATGTTAAGGACCTACTAACATATATCAAATATTGTGCATTGATAAAATGGACATTCAATTGATCTATAATACAATGAACAAATTAGGCCTTGAATATGGAGCCTTTGTTTATAGTTTTCATACTCATAAGTTGAATATAGGATCTACATATGTTATTCCTCCATTTAAAACATTTAAAAAAAAATTGAGGAATGAACAAGGCAAGCTTATCACCATGGGTCTCCTAAAGACATCATAGGCTCAAGCCTTATTGGTTGGTCAACCCAAAAGATAGAAATAATCAGGTAGATTTGATAAGAAATAAAAGCACTCAAAGAACAAATGAAAAAAATATCAAGCATAGTCCTCCTCTACCTCCAAGTTATATTCCAAATCTTCTTCATCAAATGGTAACTTACAAAAGAAGGAATGACCAAATTGTGCCTATTGTAATAAGGTTGGTCATCATGAGCATTAGTGTCATGTGAAGAAAATTTATAAACTCACTCATCTTCTCAAGAAGATTCACATCAATCTACATTTTCCATCTACACCACAATATCCAAATCCTTCAAAATTAGGCAAAGGGAAAGAATCTACACTTATTTCTTTAGTACATTCTTCTAAACAGTGGATTCTTGACTTAGGTACAACATATCACATTGGTTCTAATCAAGAACAATTTTATTTGTTGGATCCATGTTCTATGCCACATATTCTCACTAGTGATGACTCTCTGATGGAGTTCATTTTGAATGGTTCATTATATGTTGGTGATGGAATATTTGAATATGTTCTTTATGTGCCTAAATTATTAGCCAACCTCTTTTATGTCTATCAGATCACCCATCTTGGGAAT
Source organism: Torreya grandis (assembly GCA_037957365.1). Classification (NCBI taxonomy): domain Eukaryota; kingdom Viridiplantae; phylum Streptophyta; class Pinopsida; order Cupressales; family Taxaceae; genus Torreya; species Torreya grandis. Next base: position 2,093,772 of record JARHVA010002686.1, read on the forward strand.
GGTAGAAAGGTTGAATTCAATCAATATTCTATTATCATCAAGGATATTAAAGATATTTATCTTATTTTAGCTATAGATTTTGATCATCACTATCAAATCTATACATTCTCTCACTTTGTGACTGATGCACGTTTTACTACATTTTTTATCCATTCAGATTTGGTAAATTATGGCATGAGTGGTTTGGCCATCTCAACTATCACTACCTTTAGTAGATCCACAAATAGGATATGGTCATAGTTATTCCAAAAATTAGTATTTTAGATGGTGTTTGATAGGGTTGTGACTTGTGAAAACATCCTAAGGATAAATTTAACAAAGGGAAGGCTTGGAGGGCTTCATTAGTCCTTGAGTTGGTTCACAGTGATCTTGTAGGTCCATTTTCAACCTTATCCTTTAGAAAGGCCCTATATATTCTCACATTCATTGATTAAATTTATAGGTTCACATGGGTCTACTTTATTGATATAAAATTGAATTCTTTGATCATTTTTTGGAAATCAAGGCTCATATAGAGAAATAGTCTAGAAATTTTGTCAAGATTCTTCACTCAAACATTGGTAAAATATATGTGAACCAATTCTTTAATAAATATTTAACTCTTGAATGGATTGATATTCAACATTATGTTATCTATACATGTCAACAAAATGGTGTTGTGGAATGGAAAAATATATCTTTGAAAGAGATGGATAGCTTCATGATCCATGTTCATTCCCTTCCACTAGCTTATTGGGCCAAAGCTATCAACTATGTTGCACACATCTAGAATAAGGTTACTCATAAGGCCTTGAATGGAATCACTCTTTTTTAATCCTAGTGTGGTCATACACCTATTTCATGACACTTCAAAGTCTTTTCTTTTTTTTACTTAGTCTCACATACCTTCAAAGAAATGTAGAGCTTTTGAACCACAAATTTGGTGTTGCATCTTCATCGAATATCCTGATGGTTTCAAAGGATATAGGCTCTTAGATTCTAAAACTCAAGAGCTCTTTATTGAGTGAAGTGTTATTTTTAAGTAAATCTCTCCTAGCTCATCCTCTCTTACTCTTCTTTCCTTCACTATGGACTCAGATGATAGTGATACAAAAGGACTTTCCATATAGTGATAGTGATATAGTGATCTTGTAGGTCCATTATCAACCTTATCCTTTAACAAGGTCCTATATGTTCTCATATTCATTGATTATTTTTGTAGGTTCACACAGGTCTACTTTATTTGATAGAAAAGTGAATTCTTTGATCAATTTTTGGAAATCAAGGATCATATAGAGAAATAGTCTAGAAAGTTTGTCAAGATTCTTCACTCAAACATTGGTAGAAACTATGTGAACCAATTACTTGATAAATTTTTAACTCTTGAAGGGATTGATATTCAAAATTATATTGTCTATACATGTCAACAAAATGGTGTTGTGGAAGGGAAAAATAGATCTTTGAAAGAGATGGATAGCTTCATGATCCATGTTCATTCCCTTTCACTAACTTATTACACCAAAGCCATCAAATATGTTTCACACATCCAAAACAAGGTTCCTCATAAGGCCTTGAATGGCATCACTCTTTTTGAATCATAGTGTGTTCATACACCTATTGTGTGGCACTTCAAAGTCTTTGCTTGTTTTACTTGGTCTCACATACCATCAAATAAATTTAGAGCTTTTGAACCTCAAATTTAGTGTTGCATCTTCATCGAATATCCTAATGGTTTCAAAGTCTATAAGATCTTATATTATAACACTCAAGAGATCTTTATTGAGTGAAGTGTTCTTTTTGATGAAATATCTTCTAGCTCATCATCTCTTACTCATATTTCCTCCGCTATGGACTTAGATGATAGTGATACAAAAGGACTTTTCATCAGCTTATTCTATCCATAAGGATGATCATGAGGATCCACCTCCACCTTCACTCGATGCTCCTTGTCAGGGATTCAAAACACCGAAAGCATACAATTGATTACCAAATACCAAACAACTATAATATGCGGAAATAACCAGATTCACCAAGTAACTAGAATTTAAAATAACACAAGATATGAGAGACAATACACAACTTGTATTAACACTTTATACAAAAAAGAATACAATAAAGAAGATGCCACTTCTTCTCCACACCTTACAGAGGTTTCCCACACCTCAAGTGAACAGTAATTCTTCTCCCCAAAGCTCTCCCTCTCACAGGTCCCAACACCCAACTCAAATACAGAGTTGGTGTTCACCTCCCGTGCTCCACGCACAACACAAGTGCTCCACGCACTCCACAAGTACTCCACGTACTCAACAAGTACTCAAGGTACTTCAAGTAGATCTCCCATGAATCTGCAACAACCTGCAATTCAACAGACCATACTTATGGAAGGAACTCCCTTGCCTTCCTGTCTTGCTCTATCCGAGTACACACCTATACTCCAAGTAGATCCTGCTTGATACTACTCCCTGTTGTGTTGCTGTCTATATGATCTTGCACACCTGCAAATCAAACAATGGTTCTGCTCACCTGTGAACCTTGACCTTGCACACACATACACCTGTAGATCAATGATCTTACTTACCATGTAGATCTCCTATATAGGCCATGCAACTATGATCAAGATCCTACACTCCTGAAGAATCCAGCTGACTCTCCAAACCAGCACCAACACCCCTGGTACTACTGTGGAACTAGGAGGAACACCCTTGCTCACCTCACACACAGAAGGAGCAAACTTTGCTCAACTCAAACTAGCCCACTTTTCCAATACAACCATGAGTCTATTATATAGATCTCATCAAACAATAATTAGACATCTAATTACAATAATTAGATCTATAGCTATGAGTCTAAAATTAGCACTCATCATGCAAACACTTGGTTCATTAGCTAACTGCCCATAATTAGCTCGCAGTCGAACCACACAGGTGACTGATGTCAGTCCCTGTCTGCCTGGAGGTGATCGACGTCAGCCGATATATGACCGATGTTAGTTGCTTCTCTTTACTGTCCTATCGACGTCGGCTGATCAGACCAACGCCGATTGCTCTGACGCTTAGCAACCTTTAGCAACCCCTCCAATGGCCTTCTCTGTGTCTGCATCAATGAAGCTTTTAGCTCCACAATCCTAACAATCTCCCACTTGGAGATAAACATCTGCACTGTACCTGTACCTATACTCCATCTAATCTATTTCCTGGTTTGTATCCCTCTTCAAGCTCCCACCTGAAGACAACCCACCACACATCCCATGGTGTACCACCTATCATCTGAGTACCCTGCCACATCCGAACCTACAACACCTGTAGTGAAGTCCTGAACCTGCATAGTAACACCTGTTGCCGGTCCCTCTCAAATACCTGAGAATCCACTTCCCCAAATTGGCTCCTAACTCTCTGACAGCTCCCACTGCATGGGAATACTCAGGCCTATACCAGACCTCATGTGATTTCAGACACTGTACCTATCTAGCCCTTAGTGTGCTCTGGCTTTACATCCTGAACCTCGCCAACACCTAATTCACATCAGCTCCCACTCGAGACAAAATCAACCTGTGATCTCCATGCCTCCCATGTCAAAGAATTTCGCTACTCCAAACTCCTCATGACATGCCACTGAACTAATCTTACCCTTAGCTCAGCAAAACCCTATATGTACACCCCTGCTAACTAGCATACTATCCACATACAGCAACAGAATGATGTCATGACTCATCATCCACCTGGTAAGGCAAACCATAGTAGTTACTTGACACTGACTGAAGCCATGCTTCATCTTCCACCTGTCAAACCCTGTACCACTGTCCTGTAGCTTCCTCAAGACCATATGACCTGGTCTTTTGTCTCATGTATCCGTTCTCTCTATTCTTCTACTAAGGAATCCATTTGTCTCTGTGCTTTCATCCAGCTGGCAAACCTACCAAATCTCTCGCTTGGTTCTGCATCATAATCCTACCTAGCTCCCACCTGTTTCCTGGATCCTTCCTGCTCTATAATCAGCAACAAGTATGAAGAAGAGGAACATGAATTTGAGGGCCTAATTACACCTTCAATCCTCCGTATGGGTGTTTGAGACTCCTTGACAACACACTGCCCACCCAAAATTTGTTATAGTGACCGACCTCGGTCACTCCACAGTCTGCATCTGACCGACGTCAGTTCCCATGCGTCTGTCCCTGACTACCACCCTACCAGCGCTAGTGTCCCTGCTACCAACATCGGTCCTCCTGACCAACATCAGTCTTACATACTACCGACGTCGGTCCCATGACCGACATCGGTCTTACCCTGCCCGACATCGCCAGCTTTGGTCTGCACATGACCGACATCGGCACCTGTCTTTTCGATGCCGGTTCCTCCTGACTGACGCCGGTATCTATGTTCGCCTGTGAGTGATGAATTTTTACCCGTGAGCTCCTTTGAATCAATCTCCATGTCCAAACTACCTTGCTCAGATGTATCCAGCCTCATCCACTGAACTCTGTCTGCCATCTCCTCCAAGAACACCAAGGTTTTCCAGTTCTTAAGCTTGTCAAATATATTTGTCTTCCACTTAAGAACATGCATCTCCTTCCTGCTCATGTGACCAAGCCTACGAAGCCACGTCTCTGCAACAAAAGAAGAATTAGTAATATAAACAAGTAGATAAAGTATACCTATTTTCTTACCACCAGCTAATTCAAGTGCATCCACTGTGAGAGTTCTTGTGCATCTCTCATCACCCAATCTTTCTGAAGAAATTAGCCATATCTCCAAACCTAGGACCTGCATGACCTTCATCAACACCTGTGTGTTGGCCGCCTGCAATTTTAGCTTCACTTCCCCTTTGCCAATCTTTTGGCAAGGCTCACTAGCTCCTCTACCTGGGGCTGCATGGAAAGAGGCAACCGAATCTTTTATCCAAGATTCAACTTTATCCAAGAAACCTGCAAACACATCCTATGCAACAACACCTGCAACATCTGTATCTTTAGTTTCTTCATGCTGATCTGCTACCAACCAACAATCTTCTTTTACCTACTCTTTCTTTCCATAGGACCGTGAGTGACCATCTGTGCTTTTCAACTCCTCCATTCTTAGCTTACTTTCATCTTCCATTGCTCTACTCCCACTCGATCAAAAATCCTTGAGAGTGTCCTATAACCAAACACAACCCTGCTTCCTGCAACCTTAACTCTGATACCACTTGTTGGTATCAAGCTCAAGAACCTACAACCAAGGCTCTGATACCACTTGTCAGGGATGAGAAACATCGGAAGCATACAATTGATTACCAAATACCAAGCAACTATAATATGCGGAAATAACCGGATTCACCAAGTAACTAGAATTTAGAATAACACAAGATATGAGAGACAATACACAACTTGTATTAACACTTTATACAGAAAAGAATACAATAAAGAAGATGCCACTTCTTCTCCACACCTTACAGAGGTTTCCCACACCTCAAGTGAAAAGTAATTCTTCTCCCCAAAGCTCTCCCTCTCATAGGTCCCAACACCCAACTCAAATACAGAGTTGGTGTTCACCTCCCATGCTCCATGTACAACACAAGTGCTCCACGCACTCCACAAGTACTCCACGTACTCAACAAGTACTCAAGGTACTTCAAGTAGATCTCCCATGAATCTGCAACAACCTGCAATTCAACAAACCATACTTATGGAAGGAACTCCCTTGCCTTCCTGTCTTGCTCTATCTGAGTACACACCTATACTCCAAGTAGATCCTGCCTGATACTGCTCCCTGTTGTGTTGCTGTCTATATGATCTTGCACACCTACAAATTAAACAACAGTTCTGCTCACCTGTGAACCTTGACCTTGCACACACATACACCTATAGATCAACGATCTTACTTACCATGTAGATCTCCTATATAGGCCATGCAACTATGACCAAGATCCTACACTCTTGAAGAATCCAACTGACTCTCCAAACTAGCACCAACACCCCTGGTACTACTGTGGAACTAGGAGGAACACCCTTGCTCACCTCACACATAGAAGGAGCAAACTTTGCTCAACTCAAACTAGCCCACTTTTCCAATACAACCATGAGTCTATTATATAGATATCATCAAACAATAATTAGACATCTAATTACAATAATTAGATCCACAGCTATGATTCTAAAATTAGCACTCATCATGCAAACACTTGGTTCATTAGCTAACTGCCCGTAATTAGCTCGCAGTCAAACCACATAGGTGACCGACGTTGGTCCCTGTCTGCCTGGAGGTGACCGACGTCATCTGATATATGACCAATGTCGGTTGCTTCTCTTTACTGTCTTGCTGACGTCGGCTGATCAGACCGACGCTGGTTGCTCTGACGCTTAGCAACCTTCAGCAACCCCTCCAATGGCCTTCTCCGTGTCTGCATCAGTGAAGCTTTTAGCTCCACAATCCTAACACTCCTTTAGAGGTTGAATATTCTCCTCCTCTATCCCCTTATGCTTTTATTCCTCAATGGTCTTATAAAACTATCCTTTCTTCTAACACACTACTTGGGGGTCCTTCTAACACTTGAAGGACATGGTCACAACATTAGGAATTCACACATTCTTATATTGCTATAATTTTTTATCCATAATATTTTTTTGAAAATTTAGGAAATTTTGAATTGGATTTATCTATGGAGGAAGATTACAAATCATTGATACAAAACAACACTTGGGAGCTCTTTCCACTACTTAAGGGAAGCAAACTAGTTCAGTGTAAGTGGATCTATCAAACTAAATTTGTAGTAGATAGATCAGTTGAAAATTTTAAAGCATGACTTATGGCTAAAGGTTTCACTAAAGTTCTTAGTATTGACTAAACCAAGACTTTTCCCCCATTTCTAAGATGAAATCCATTCACTTGACACTTTCCATTGTTGTAGCTCATGATTGGGTTATAGAAGAGATGAATATGAAAAGTGTATTTCTTCATGGGGATATATAGGAAGAGATTTATAAGGAGTAGCCACCAAGATTAATTTAGGACTCTTGTTTAGTTTGAAAATTATGGAAGTTTATCTATGCACTCAAACAATCCCCTCAGGCTTGGTATTCCAAGATGGACTACTTTATTCTCTATGTTAGATTCTTATGGTGTCACTTAGATATGAATCTATACAATCCTCGATAGGATGACTCTCACCTAATTCTTGTCCTCTATTTTGATGACATAATTCTTATCAAGAGAATCTCATCCATCATCGGTGATGTCAAATCTTCTTTGCACTAATGGTTTTCCACATTGTCTTGGTCCTATTACACTATTTTCTCAGGATCAAGATCACTCAATCCTCTTTTGGGATTACATTTTCTCAGCCCAAATATGATCTTGATCTACGTTCTTGATTTCACATGGCTAATCACTCAATTTCAAATCTAATATGGTATCAATGATTATAAGCTAGTAGATTAGAAAATTAGAATAAAATAATATTTTAGCGATCGATGGATTTATAAGGGGTCTTGAGGAATGGGGAACACATTGTGGGAAGGTATGCCCATTTTTTTTCATAATTTCTAACATGAGTTTATCTTATTACCACACTTATTTTCCTTCATAGCTTTGTGCCTATTATGAATAGGTATCAGTTGTATATTTATGGTTACTAATCACTTAGTGTCTTCTCATGTCTTTAGTGTGCATCATGTCTCCTAAGGTCTTCTCATAAGATGCCTACATTATGCTTCTTACATTACCTTTTTCATTACCTATAATCCCAATATTTACCCTTGATAAATATTGTTTTGTTCATTGATCACTCTCCCTAGGGATTCCATTTGTGAGTTGCATTGTAAGACCATGGGTAAAACCTAGCCTTTGCCACAAAATTACTAAAATTTTCACATTATCATGATAAACATCCCCTTTTTACATATTTTCACATTATATCCACCCTATTGGTATTCCTTTTGTGAGTTTAAATATAATACCATGGATAGGACCTAGCCTTCCCCAAAAAAGTCTCCAATAATCCAAGTTGCAACCAAATTACATGTGTCAAATATGATATTAGATATGATTGATTATGAGTTACATGTCATTGACATGTTTTCCATGTTGAATTAATATGATTTATTCTTCATTAATCTTTCAATTTTATCTTCATGTTTTCTAACTACATGTAAGAATCCAACCATTACAATTAATCTTTTCATACTTCCCAACTTGAACTAGTGTGATTACTTTAAGATCATTTTACCAATTTTGTTTCTCTTTTATAATTAATGATTTAGTATGATTGATGAACTTAATTTATTTATTTTTATACCATTGTTCTTTAATGTGCTTTCTATTTTACTACATTCTTTTCATAATTTCCAACATGATTTAATATGATTTTACTTGTTTTAATTTGGTGCCACTCTTTTTCATGGTTTAAAAACAATATTTTTCCCTCTTTTTTACCATTATTTAGTTTATTATACTTAGTCATCTTTTTGTTATTACACATTTTGCAATGTGAAATAATGTGTAGTGCATTTTTTTTTCCATTAATTATACTTTTTCTAAGTCCTTTTTGCTTGTTTCTTTTTAAACCATGCATGTGTACAACATAAATGCTAGAAAAGAAAACACAACACATATATTTACTATAGAATATATATAAAAAAATAAAAATACATGTGTTAGAAAGAAATATATCGATGCCTCCACAACCACAACCAAAATAAAATGCATAAGATCAACATCCAACTATCAAAACAATATATCTCTATATATATTGTGTGTTTTTAAAAAGTACTAAAATACATCACCCTAGCTCTAAGTTTGGGCTTTGTCATGTCTCTCATGTCCTATCCATGCTTTATATAGATTTCTTAGACTTTCACCACTAAATATTATTCTACAATGAGGATTTTTGATATCTCAAGCCTGTGAACATAGAATTGTAATAAGGGGAGATTAGTATAGTGTTAGTGCATGCAACCAAATTCAAAACAAAACACACTATTTCTAACACATTAAGCCTATCTCAAGGGGGAGCATAATAATAATAATAATAATAATAATAATAATAATAATAATAATAATAATAATAATAATAATAATAATAATAATAATAATAATAAATTCAAAAACACAACTAGAATGCAAAATACAAAGAAATCTTTCACCTTCCTTGTATATTGCAAATAGCTTATTGAAGTGGATTGCTCAACTTGTACTTAATGAGTCTTTATCAAAGGAGGATTGGCTATCTCCTCTTCTCCTTGGGACCAATGGCTTTGTGATGTACTTGGTTTGGATAAAAAATTGGACATTATAAGACTAATTACATGAGGCTTTAGAAGGATTTGTGCATGATAACTTTACACTATCTAAGCTTTTTAATTATGTGTGTGAGGCCTTCTATTTATAAATTTTTCAAAATGATAAAAATGAACCTAAACCATCCATCTCAAGATGAGTATGTGTGGCTAACAATTCACTCAATTTGTTAGGAAAAAATCAATAAATTCCTCATAAATATTTTGGATAGAGAGGCATTAAAGAGGCATGATAGGGCTTAATCAGATATTTATTATATTTATAGCCTAGGGATACCTTCCAAAAAATTATGTCACTTGATGATGTAGAAACTCATAACCAATTTACAAAAATAAATATTCAACAAGATCCATGGAATTTTTAATTAGGCTCATTATTTTAATTAATTAGTCTTAAACATGATTTATTAATTTTGCTACAAATCTTGTTAATTGGTGCACAAACTAATCAAATTGGTCAAAATGTCATATTATTGGGTCAAAATTTGACTAGATTAGAATTAGGATGTGATATTAGATGCATTAGATCTATTATCCCATTTAGGATGTTACCAACTCAAAATAATAAGGGCACATGTCTTGTGCATTAAATTTGGTAGAAAGGAGAAATCCAGAGCACCCAAGTGTAAAAATCTCATTTTGACTTAAAATGATCTGATCAAATTTAGTTGTCTCATAAATTACATTACCTCATTTATTGATACTTTGGCCAACATTGGCACTCGTATATGACAAATTCAAACCATTTAATGTGTTTTAGTGTTTTTACACCAAATTATGTCTTTTGACAGAAATTGATAAAAACCCTGGTTAGACATTATTGGTGGCTACTTTTAGGTGTCTACAATTTTTCCCTATTTAGGAATCTATTACAAGATATAAAAATAGTAACATCTTCTCAAAGAATGAAAAGGTCCTATATGCTTACAATTTCAATGATAATGGATGAACTATATGATGCCCCTTTGAGAGAATGGTTAGCATAAGTAGGTAAAAAAATGGTACCTTGAAAAGAAAGAAGCAAAATGAGGGGGAAAAAAAAATAATACAATGGGGTGATAACATAATGATTCTAAAAAAGTAGTTAAAATAACTGAGAATGAAAGTGGGATGGTGTACAATGGTTTAGCCAAAAGAAGTTACAAGAATTTTACCCTGTTAAAGGCAATGTGGTATGATAACACAATGATTTTCCTAAAGGTAATTATAATAATTGTGAAGATATATTTGCCCCATTTAGTATAGACAAACAAGATAATGTCATGCTCCTATTTGGGAAAAAAGAAAGTAAATTTGGTGAAAACACAATGATTTTCCCATAAGTGGTTATAATAATTAGACCCTGATTATGATAAACATGATTGATTAGATGATGGAAAATATGATGTGGATAACTTGATATAGAGGATAAAAATGAATTGGGACAACCTACTAGTAGGGAGACACTCATACAAAATTAAACAAGGTTGAAATTCTTTCATTGTTAATTACTTTGTTAAAGATACGATTGGGATTGGATTGGGATGCTAGTGCCAAGGAAATGTTGATGCCTCCATTGCTAAGTAAATTTATTGAATAGTATTTTTATTGTAGCACTTGATGGTAAACATCATGATAGAACACCATGAGGACTAACTCTAGGAATCCAATATTTAAGGGAAAATAATGCACCAATGATAAAACCCATGATTATAATGTAAATATATAAATATGGATGGATTAAAGTATAAATGTGAAAGGAATCACCCAATGAATGCACATATATTGAATCAAGACAATAGCTCTGAAATCAAACAAATAAGAATATAAATAACAAATAAAGAAACAAACAGGCATACAAACAACAAACAAACAAGTAAAGAAATAAATTACATTTAGTCTTAAAATTAGTATAAACAACATGTTGAACACTGCCCCTAGAAAATAGCTGACAACTTAACAAATAAACAATATTGGGGTAATAAAATAAAATAAGGGGTGGTTGAGTTGTATCCATATGTTCTAGGCAAGAGGATGTTGCCTACATAGTTCGATGGATGTAATATCTGACAAAAACTTCAGGATAAATTTAGTTGTCCTAGGAAATAGGAAGAAAATGAAAATGAATGAAAAATAAACATAATGGATGTGATACAAGAATAGGAATCATCTTGAAAAATGGCAAGTGCATGGGATATAAGGCCAAAAAAGATGGGAAAACTAAGTGACAAGTGATTTGCCTATAGTTTAGTGAATGTTCCTAGAATCCTTAAGGAAAATAAGCGGTCATTGTTTTTGGTTGTTTTTAAATGATTTTACAATTGTTTTTGGAATTTTTGGATATCTCAACTCAATCAAGAATGATGAGACACTGAATGGTCCAAGCCCACAAAATGATGAGACTGTGGCTTATGTTGCCTACAAAAAGGTGAGAGCATGGCTTAGGTTGATTACAAAATGGTAAGAGCATGGCTTAGGTTGCTTAAAAAATTGCAAGATCATAACTTCGGTGATTTAGTTGACCTCAATAAGTATCAAGAACTACCTACATAGTCCTAAGATAATACCTCAAGTTACTATAGTTTTGCCTAATAGTTGAGAAATATAACTAGTGTAGCAAATAATTCAAAAAAAAAAAACCATAGTTGGTATAAAGGCATAATATAACATAGTGAATGGCTAGTTGTTACATCAAGGCATGATAAACAAGTGTTGCCCCTAGTTTGCCCATAGGCAATAATACCTAGGATATAATGGCATAGATCAATGATATTAATTTACCCATAGGTGGTTATAAATAGTAACACAATCAGTGATATACTAATTTACCCAAAGGTGGTTATAATCAGGCACAATCGGTAGAGAGAACAAAACAAGAAATTAAGGATACAATTGGCAAACTATTATCTTATTGCTTCAAAATACTATCTCTATCTAGAATGTGTGAAATAGCTACTAAAATTAGATCTAAATTTTATTGCTAAAAGTGGCTATAGAACCAAATGGAATAGAACTAAGGTCATAGGGTTAGGTAGGGAGGGAGAAAACCAAATTTATTAATGAGAAAGGTATGGTAGAATGGATATGTGATAGGAGAAAGTCATAGGTTGGTAGGATGATAGGATGGTAAAATGGTATAGTACAAAGAAGAAGATTGATAATATGGTACAACTTGAAACATTCCTTATAGATAATACAACAAGCCACTCAAGCATAGTATTGCTTGATGTGGATAATCTTCATTAGCGTATCAAGTTCATGTTTGTCTAGTGTAGTAAGCCTATATTCTCTTGTTCCATAGTTTGCCATAATGATGAAAGGACTAACCCAATTGGGTTTGAATTTACCTTTATGCTTATTTTTATCTATGGTATTCTTTTGATTGTCTTTAAATATAACATCACCAAGTTCAAATTCCTTATGTTCATGCACCGATTGTAGTGGCCTTGAATTTTATTATGATAGGATTAGAAATTATTCACCATATCTATGAATTTCTCATCAAATCACTCTATCTCTTATAGGTGAGCTACTCAATAGTCATTATCATCTAGGACATGCTTGAAAGATATACGTAAAGAGGGTAACTCAACCCCAATGGGAAAAATAGTCTTAGTACTATAAACAAGTGAATATGGAGTAGCCCCTATGGGTGTATGATGATTGGTATGATATTCCCAAAGGGTGGAGAATATATGAAGGTCGCAGTCATGACCGACATCATTGAAAATATTTTTGAGAATGTTAACAATGGTTTTATTTGATGCATTCACCTTACCATTACCTTGAGGGTAATATGTTGTGGAAAAATGTTGTGTGATGTCATACTCAACACATATATTTTTAACATATTTGTTCTTAAATGTTCATCCATTATCAGATATAATGTCAAAAGGGAATTATAGTGGCAAATGAGATGGTTAACAATGCATTTGGAAATTTGTTTTCTAGTCACATAAGTGAGGGGTATAATTTGAACCCACATAGTGAAATATTAAGTGGTGATAAGGATATGTTTATGTTTATTACATGAGTTGGGATTCATCTTCCTAATGAGGTCAAGGCCTCATGTAGTAAATATCCATTATGTTAACATTGGTTTCAAAGTCTTAGTTGGGGCATGAATCAGATTGGCATGTTATTGATAGTTGTTATACTTCATCACATATGAAACTACATCTACATCCATCATGGGCTAATAATAAGTAATACATAAGATTTTTATGGATATAACTTCCCCATTAGTGTGGGCTAAACATACTCCATGAACTTCTCATAACGCTAGTGTAGATTTTGCTGAAGTTAAATAATGAAATAAAGTTCCATCAAAACTATGATGGTAAAGGGTTGATTCGAGTAAGGTGTAATGAGTAGTTTGATGGATGGAATATTTGGACTATTTTTGAGATAGTTTAGGTGGTATAATTTGGTCATGGAGTTATTTATACAGGTCTGAGTGCTAGATAGAAATAAGACCAATAATAACATAAATCATCATGATGGTTGAAGGTTCATGAGTTGGTGCTAACAAATTCTCGACAAATAAATAATAATATTTAGCTATGTCTATTTGTCAAATCAAAGATCTAATAGTGGCCATAGCATCTATTGTTCTTTTACTTGCCTTTAGTATATGCTCAAATTGAATGTCAACAATATATTACTTGAGAGTGTTAACCATGGCCTTATATGGAACTACCTTGTCATCCTTGGTCTAAAAGTGGTTTGTGACCTAATTGATCATTAGCTAAGAATCACCATAAACCTTGAGATGAGATAAGTTCCATTTTACCACTTGGCAAAGCCTTGTAATAAGTGTTTCATATTTAGCCATGTTATTGGTACAAGCAAGCTAATCCTTAATGATTTAGGGATTAGAAACCATTGTGTTGTTATAAATAAAAGGCCTTCCCCCAATCCATGTGTTGTGAATGATTCATCAAAATACAACTTCCAATTCTTCTCCTCAAGAGGTGTGTCAATGACAATCATTATGGATTCATCAGGAAATTGGAATGTGAGTTACTTTGTATTAGTAAGGGGTGCTTCAACAAGTTGATCTACAAGAAATTGCCCCTTAATGGATTTTTATTTGATGTACTAGATGTCAAACTCACTAAGATGCATGATACATTTCGCTAAAGGGCCTTGTAAATCTATTTTAGATAGTAGATAATTGATTAGATCTACTTTTGAAATAACCATGGTCTTATTGTTTAACATGTAATAGTGTAGTTTTTGAGCTATGAAAACCATGGCTAAATAAGTTTTTTCTATGGGCATATAATTATGTTCATACATGACTAATGTATGGTTTAAATAGTACACAGTATGCTCCTTTCCATTATCAGCATGCTAAGCTAAAAGATCCCCTAGGGAATTATTAGTAGAAGATAGATACAATAGTAATGGCTTTCCTAGCATAAGAGGCAACACAATATGTAGATTTGTTAGATAGTATTTTAGATATTAAAAAGTTGTTTGGTAGTGATCATCTGAGTGAAATATGAATCCTTTCTTCAAAAGATAGGTAAAAGGATGGCACTTTTTAGCCAATTATGATATGAAGCATCAGATAGACTAGATTTCACCCTACAAACTATGAAGCTACTTCAAATTAGTTGGTGGTTTCATATTTATTATGGCTTGGAATTTGGTTGGATCAACTTCAATGCATAAAAAATACACAATAAAGCTTGAAAATTTTCTTGATGTAATGTCAAAGACACACTTAATAGGATTAAGGTTGACTTTGTACTCATGTAGTCTTTCAAATATTCTATGTAACATTACTGGATGATCATCCCTGGTCTTTTATTTGCCATGAATGCCATTGACATAGACTTAAACAATGACATGCATCATATCATGAAATATGATGGTCATAGATATTTAATAGGTGGCCCTTGTATTCTTAAGACCAAATGGAATAACTTGATAATAGAATGTCCCACATGGAGTGGTGAACATTGTCTTATATTAGTATTCTGATGCTATTTTGATCTGGTTACACCTTGAAAAGTCATCCATTAATGAAAGCATTTAATAACCCATTATAGAGTTGATGATCATAACAATGTTTGGTAATAAAAATCCATCCTTAGGGAAAGCTTTGTTTATATCACATAAATCAATATAGATTATGATCCCTTATAGATTTTTACTAACTAGCACAACATTAGAGATCCACTCTAAATAGTTGATTGATTGAATACATATTACTTCCAAGAGCTTTTCTAACTCTTTCTTTACTAATAAATCAATGCAAGGATTCATCTTATGCAACTTTTGTTTTACTAGTTTGGAATTAGGATTTACCATAAGATGGTAAAAAATAAAGGTGGGGTCTAAACCTGGTATGTTAGAATACACCCATGCAAATATATCAACAAATTACCTCAAAAGGGTTGTAAGGACTTTATTCTCCTTCTCAATAAGGGACGTGCCTATCTTAATCCACTTTAGGTCATCTTTGGACCTAATGTTAACCTCTCTTGTTTCTTCTAGTAGAAGTGTTGAACCATCTTCAATAATAGTGGGTAAATATTTTAATTGATTGGCAAAATTAGAGTCCTCTATTAGGATTGGCTCTTCAAGTTCCCCTAGGCATGATGATTCAAAGTCCCCCAATGGGAGGTTTTACGATGTAATAAAAACTATTAAAAATTCTTGAATGATTCAATTGGAATCTTTTTGTTCCTCAAAACTAAACTCAGAGTCATAAACAAGTTTACCATTGATGGTTTTTTGAGCTATGTTTGAAGAAGGTTGAACACCCCCATATAATGGCACTTGAAATAGGTTTTCACTACTAGACTGTCCTTTTTCTTTACTTTTACCCTAGTTAAAAACTACCTCAAATAGGTTTTAACTTTTGAACCTCAATGTTTTAATTATTTGATTTTGGCTAAGGGTGTTCATTCATTTTCCAAAATATGCTTCAAGATCTAACTTGATTGACAACCTTGATTTATGGTCCTCCAATGGAACCTTATCTCTAAGGCTAAGAAAATCATAAAAAGCCTCATCATTTTAGAACTCATAAGTCAACACATTTGATTTTTTTGTCTTAGTCTATCAACTAGGGATAATAAAATGGTAGTAGGTTGTGTCTAATGAATGGTCTAAGGGTAAAAATAAAATGAGCATTAGATAGGTTGGTTTTATCTAGGTCATCAAAAAGGTTATGATTGGACTCTATTTTGTTGTCAACATCCTCATCAATAGTCAATAGTGGTGGAACATGATTAAGGTACATGGGGTCACCCCCAGGTGATTTAAATCTAAGTCTATAGGTGATCAAAAATTGGGAGTCCATAAATTTGAAATCACAAGTCCATAGATTTGGAATTACAAGTCCGTAGATTTGACATTGCAAGTCCGTAGAAATCCCACATGAAGAGGGATAATTGTTTGGTAATATCATGCCCCAGTCACATGGGAGAAACCATCCACTTTACCAAGCCACATAGCTCGGATCCATCTACCACATCCCAAAATATGATAAACGTGAGAATAGACACGCCAAGTCAAAGCTCAAAATTTGGTTCTGATAATGTTTTCAAGTCAGATTTTTAGTGGTGGCACACTGTAGAGATCTTTGAGAGATATTTGATGCATTTTTTGGAATGTAAATCCAAGTTTGGGAGCTCCTATTATGGCCATTTGAAGATTGGTCAAAAAATGTCTCTTACAACATGTGGCACGTGTTTTGAGGTTGTTTTGACATTTGGATCAATATCCAGTTGACACGTGGTAAAAGGATTTAGTTAAAAAAAATTGGTTTGGTGTTTTTTTATTCACATGTTATTTGAGAAATTTTCAAACGTTTATCACTTTGAAACAAGGTGCCAAAGGCCAACTTGCATAAGCTGCCACGTCACCCACCACATCACCCCACCAATCATGTATTGACCAAGTCTAAGTGGTAGCCTATGTTGGCACCTAAGTCTTGGAATTTGAAAAGGGGATCAACTTGTCTATTTAAATCTTGTAAACTATTATTCCTAGCAAATGTGGGATAAAGAGAAGTTAAAGTGTACCTAAAAAGGAGGAGGCTGACCTTTTCACTCATTCCAAAGTGCCTAAAAAGGAGGCGAGTGGTTTTGAACCCTGCACCTTTGGAGGAAAAGGATAAGGCTTTGACCACTCCAGCTATGAAGTTTGAAGTGTTATAAAAGGGATGAAATTCTACTTAAAGAGGGACCAGAAGCCGACTGTGTATGGGAGATTATAGACCCGCTTATAGTATTTAGTCATTTTGGAGCGCTTAGATGCCAAACCAGAGCTCAGAGTAAACTACAAACTTGTTTAGAATTTCAATAAGATTTTTTTAGTATATTTATTTGACCATTTTGGAGAATTTGTGATGACATTTTGAGCTATATAAGTTGCCAATTTAGATTTGGAGAAGCCTCTGCGTGTGATTCAGGAAGGTGAAGGAAGTGCTGAGTCAGCCAAGGTCTTTCGAAGGTCTGAAACACTATTTTTGTAGAGAGATATGATCTTTTTTTGTTTGTAAGTATTAGTTTAGCTTGAAAATTTTAGAAACATTAATGGATCGGTTTGATACAAACTCGGGGACATAGGAATTTTGAACCCCGTAAGCAAGTTGTATGTTTTGATCTTAGAATTAATTTTTGCATTTCAATTTCAGTTAATTTTAAGATTATACTTTAGATTTAAATCAAAATTCAAAATTTAATCATTTGATTATTTACGAGAATTTGGATAAAATCAATAATTTGGAAAATTTGATGGTTTCAATGGATAACTGATGTGATTTATCAATTCACCTTTATTTCAATTTTGAAATTTTGATTTGGATCAGATTTTCATCAGTTTTTAATCATTCCAACATCTTATAAGTTGAGAAATTTAAAATCCATACTTTTAAAATTTTACTTAGAGTTATCAGTGGAGTTTACGGATCAAGTTGGTATCAGAGCTAGGTTAGAATGCAAGGATTGCTTCTAGTTGTGTATTGACAATTGCTTCCAGGATTGTTGGATTATTGATTTACAAATTGATTATATTGTAGTGTGCAGTGTGGAATCAGGTGTTTGGAGGAAACCATGGGCAAGTTGTCATAGATTAAGGTCATTAAAGATGAAAATGCAATCTTGAGATGCCAGAAATTAGCACTTGAATTGCAAGTGGCAAAGCTAAAATCGGAGCTTGAATCCAAGGATGAGCTCTTGATTAGATTGCAATGTGGTGAGTGTGAAAAGGTAAAGCCTTCAACTTCAGATGCAGAGACTATGATTGAGTGTAGTGTAAGTTTTTCACCATAGGAATCTTCATCTTCTTCTACCATTTTAGATTCAGATTTTATTAATATTGTTTTTGGTGATTTTGAAAGATACACTAAGGGCATAGGATCTAAATTGATGTTTAAAATGGGTTATAATGGAGGAGGACTTGGTAGAGATAGCCAAGGTATATCTAACCTAATTTACGTTGATCATAGACCTCTTTGTGTAGGTGGATGATGGAGAAGTTTATTCCATGGCTAAAGGAAGACGAGCTTCCAATCACGAAGGTTCTAGGCCATTAGTTCAAAAGTGTAAAGGTAAAAGAGGTATTGAGATTCCACCTCCAAATTCTTACACTAAATCTTCTAATCCAATTGATACTTTTAAGAAGTTTGGATATAATATACATAAGATAATGCAATCATTTCCATGCACTTTTTATGGGATGAATAACTATAGTTCTAAGACTTGTTGGAAACGAAATGCTTTGTTGAAGCAGATTGCATGTTTGAAAGACCATTCTCATGTTAAGTTGGGAAATGGCAAAAAGGGACCCTCACCTAAGAAGGACGTTTGTAATCATTTTAAAGTGAGTGGACATAGGATTGATAGATTTTTTAAGCCTCATTCATCTTCACATTCAAGTAATGTTAAAGCTAAGATGATTTATAAACCTCTCACTAATGTTAATGAAGCTAATTCAATCCATAATATAGTTGACAATAGAACCCAAGATAAGGTAAAACCTACAAGTGAAAATCCATTTAAGAGGTTAAGTCAACAATCCTTTCAATTACATATGGAAAAGCCCAAATTGGTAAATTATGCAATTGATAATGAATCCACAGAGATAATCAATTTCACTAGGAAGAAAGAATTGGTTAAGTGGATTATCACTACATTCTTTTTGCAAAGCATGGTTAAGAATTCACTTAAGGGAATGAACAAGCTTTGATAGATGTATATTAAAGTTGGTGGGAAAACTTCAAGACAGGTTTACCATGTGAATTTTTTCAATTCTCACTTTTTGATAACTCTAAGATTTTGATGTCCAGAATATACTATATGGGTAGTCTAATATTGGATAAGACATTAACTCATTTGAAACAGTTGGAGATAATAGCAGAATGCATGTTATAGGTTGAGTTAATTCTTTACAACACTTATTTGACTACTATTTTGAATGTATATATTTTTCAAATGGATGTATAGATGCATTGTTAAGACCCTATGGGCATGTTTAGATGTTAGGCAGCATACACTTTTGGTTGTTTGCATTTGCTTAGCATATAAGTCCCATACTAGGGCATTGTATTGCAACATGTCCACAACATTTATTGTATGTTGTTGGCATTATAAACTTGTCTTGCAGTTACATTGGGAGTTGTTTCAATTTTTGGCAATTCACCGCTTTACAACATGTGACATTTGGGCAGCTAGTTTTGGTATGTTGTAATCACTTTGGCAGTTGCAAATTCACTTACTCATGCCTTTAGATTAGGCATTTTTACAATTTGATTGTGAATCATTTTAATGTAATTATTTATACCTCTTGTTATGATTGGGTTTTATTTTCATGGATGCAGTAGACCAGTTTGTAGTTTGAGGGGATATTGGACTTTTGGAGACCAACAGCTCTCCATTGGGGAGGTGTGATCAGAAATTGGGAGTTCGTAGATTTGAAATCACAAGTTCACAGATTTGGAATTACAAGTCCATATATTTGAAATTGCGAGTCCATAGAAATCCCACATGAAGAGGGATAATTGTTTGGTAATATCATGCCCCATTCACATGGGAGAAACTAGCCACTTTACCAAGCCACATAGCTCGTGATCCATCTGCCACATCCCAGAATATGATAAACATGAGAATAGACATGCCAAGTCAAAGCTCAAAATTTGGTTCTAGTAATGGTTTCAAGTTATAGTTTTAGTGGTGGCACACTGTAGAGATCTTTGAGATCTTTTCAACACATTTTTTGGAATGTAAATCTGAGCTTAGGAGCTCCTGTTATAGCCATTTGAAGATTGGTCAAAAAATGTCTCTTGCGACATGTGGCACGTGTTTCAAGGTTGTTTAGAAATTTAGACCAATAGCCATTTGAAACGTGGCAAAATGATTCAGTGCAAAAAAAATTTGGTTTGGTGTTTTTTTATTCACATTTTATTTGAGAAATTGTCAAACATTTATCACTTTGAAACAAGGTGCCAAAGGCCAACTTGCACACGCTGCCATGTCACCCACCATGTCACCCCACCAATCATGCATTGACCAAGTCTAAGAGGTGGCCTAAGTTGATGCCTAAGTCTTGGCATTTGAAAAGGGGATCAACTTGTCTATTTAAATCATGTAAACTATTATTCCCAGTAAATGTGGGATAAAGAGAAGTTAAAGCGTGCCCAAAAAGGAGGAGGCTGACCTTTTCACTCATTCCAAAGTACTTAAAAAGGAGGTAGGCAATTTTAAACCCTACACCTTTAGCAAAAAAGGATAAGGATTTGACCACTTCAGATATGAAGGTTGAACTATTATAAAAGGGATGAAATTCTACTTAAAGAGGGACCAGAAGCCGACTGTGTATGGGAGATTATAGACCTGCTTATAGTATTTGGTCATTTTGGAGCCCTTAGAAGCTAAACTAGAGCTTAGAGTAAACTACAAACTTGTTTATAATTCCAATACACTCTGTGAAGTATATTTATTTTCCCATTTTAGAGAATTGGTGATGCCATTTTGAGCTATACAATTTGCCAATTTTGATTTGGAGAAGCCTCTACGTGTGATTCAGGAAGGTGAAGGATGTGCTAAGTCAGCCAAGGTATTTCAAAGGTATGAAACACTATTTTTGTAGAGAGATATGATCTTTTGTTTTTTGTAATTATTATTTTAGCTTGCAAATTTTATCAACATTAATGGATCAGTTCGATACAAACCTGGGGACATAGGAATTCTGAACCCCGTAAGCAATTTTTGTGTTTTGATCTTAGAATTCATTTTTGCATTTTAGTTTCAATTAGTTTGAAGATTATAATTCAGATTTAAATCAGAATGAAAAATTTAATCATTTGATTATTTACGAGAATTTGGATAAAATTAAGAATTTGGAAATTTTGACGATTTCAATGGATAACTGATGTGATTTATCAATTCACCTTTATTTAAATTTTGAAATTTTGATTTGGATCAGATTTTCATTAGTTTTTAATCATTCCAACATCTTATAAGTTGAGAAATTCAAAATCCATACTTTTAAAATTTCACTTAGAGTTTATCAGTGGAGTTTACGGATTAATAGGGCCCTTTATATATGGTCATGGAAATTGGCTCAAGTGGTCCTTGTTGATTTTGCCCTAGGCCTCGTCCTTCATAATCATGATTATTCATAACCTTATTGGGAATAAGATACTTTGCATTATCACAAAAATCAACTTGATTGTCATTGTACAACTATGAGTCATATCTTTTAAGAAGGTCATGCTCTAGGTTAGATACTAGTATAAGCATGATAGGTCCTTTACCTTTTCCCTTTTATTGTCATTCTATATGAAGTGCATTGGCTTTAGGTATTCCAAAGGACTTTGGGTTTTATGTAAGTTTTTTGATGTGAAATGTAACATGGGTTAAATACTCTCTGAGGCCATTGGATGAGATGGTATAATGATTGGATATCTTAGGAAGTGGCATTTGGGAAAGGGAATCAAGGGTATTAGGATCAATGTAGTTGTCCTCTAGTAAATTGAGGAGTATTTCCTTTTCCTTATCCTATTTGGCCACTAGATTCATAACAAAATGATAGTTATATCTCTTGAATTCAACCTCTAGGTGTTTGTAGTGCTTTTATGGATGTAAATCTCTAGGTATAATAACTTCCATCAATGAATGGGAGAACTTGATACATTGGTGCATTATCAATGGTACTACACAAATTTCATATAACCAAGGTCTTCCTAGAAGCATATTATATGAAAAATCAAGATATAACATAGGTAAAGTGTATCATGGGTTAAGGGCCCAAGTATAACTAGTAAATAGATGGTGCCTTCTGATTCTCATTCCTCATTATCATAGACTTTGATGGCTATAGTTTCTACTTGAATATCTATCATTGTGTACCTAAGAAGCTTAATGAACTTGAGAGACACTATGTTTAGACTAGATCCACTGTCTATAAGGACTTATTTCACCTTGTGCCACTTTATACAAACTTTAATGTATAAGGGGTTATTGTGCAATAGGCTAAGGAATGACATATTGCTTTACTTATTGGGATGGAGTTAGGTGCCTAACCAAAGCATGGAATTTATCAGGGGATATGTCATTTAAAATAAAAGATTAGTGTAGGAAGTCATTCAAAAAAAATTAGATTATTGACATATGCAACAAATCTAAAATATTTATATGGGCATCTTTTAAAATTGTTCCACAATGTCAAATTTATTTTCTTGGTCAATGTTAAATGGTTTGTTATAAGGTATAACAATTAGTTGAGTGATGGGCAAAGTGGAAAATTGTTATGGGTCAGGGATGTAATTTTTGACCTCTAATTTGTGATTACACAATTAGTATTAAATTTAGGACCATAATTTATAATAAATGATGGTGATGGTAGGGGACCAGACAGGATAAGTCTTGATTAATGATGTACTTGTGTGTGGTCACAAGGTAAGGATGAGTTATTGGTATAGGGTCCAAAATTAGTAATCCATGCTTGTTGGTATGCTTGTATACAATCTCAAGTCAAGGAAGGATTATCAATGTGAGTTGGAAAATTGGTATTGTTTAGAAAATTTCTTAATTGATTGGTATTTGCTCTCAGATTAATGGAGATGGTGTTAATGTGACCTCCTAGAATATAACCTACAACTTTGTTGTAGTCATGTATAACTACATGGTAGGTTTGTTGGTTTTCTCCATTATAACATTGGTTTTATCCATTATTTGGAGGTTATTGGTTCTATTGTTGGTGATTCTATTGGGTTGGCCTTGGTTATTGAAACTATTGTTTTTGTTTTTGTTTTTGCACTGGCCATTGTTGTTGTTGTTGTTGTTTATGTTACTACTATGGTTGGTTGTTATGTTTGAAAAAGGAGTTTTGATAGATTTTGAGGGTGTGATTATAAGTGAAAACACCACCATCCAATGTTATCTTCCCATTCTCCAACATATTTTGAATCAAATATTTGATTTATACAAACTAACACAAATTATGTCTGCTAACCCAATGATATTCATATAATTCATTTTGGTGTTACAAATTAGGATAAGGGATGCCATAAGGATAATGTTTTAGTATAGTCTAAATAATCATATTAGTGGTGGTGAGCTTCAAAAACATATATTTAATAGGATTTCCAAGGTCACTAAAATCATGACAAGTAAGCACTATTTTCCTTAGATGATGAGATTGTAATGGAAAAGGCTGTTGTATTTATTGCATAGGCTAGGGCTATTGCGCTTATTATATTTGATGAAAAGGTTATGGATTAGGAGTAATTTGAATATGATACATGGGTTTAAAAGATAGTTTTTACACTATTTAGACATGTCTCAACTCTATTACTCCATTTTCAACAACAATTTTGTTGCATTTTAATTACCTTAGTCTATCATTATTATTGGCCTATACTGATTGTGATGCTTGTGCATGGACTTGATGTTAGTTTTAGCCATTTCCTTAATTAGTACCTTATTTTTGATTTGATGAGGTAAGTTTGATGAACCCTTTATTAATAAAGCCTCACTCAATCAACAAACCTTTATCAATAGTCTCTTTAAAGTTATGTGAACATTAAAGTTTTAGATGGTAGGATACCTAACTATGTAATTTTTTGGTAAACACAATAGATAATTATTTATCTAGTAAATTTTCAGTGAATCAATTTGTAAGGGATCTCCATCATTGTAGATAACTTGTAAAATTCTCACCATCCTTTTTCTTGGATTGCATCAAGTCGACCAATAAAATATCATGTTTGAGATTGTATAAAAAGTGTTATACAAGATTATTTGAAAGATCATCAAAATTAGATACGAATTATTGGGAAAATTCAAGAACCACTCAAAGGCCTAGCCTATTAGACTCCATGGGAACAATAAAAGGTATATATCATTATATTCCATTGGCTAGTATGCAATAAATAATTTGGTTAAATGAGCCTTGGGGTACCTTTCCCCTTGTATTTGTCAAATTTTGGTGGTTCGTATCCTGGAGGAAATGGTATCTACAAATATTCCATGTTAAATGGATAAGAAAACATGTCATCTAACTTTTTAAAAAAAATTCCCAACTTGGATGGTAGAAATCACATCCTTCGTCTATTGTAGTTCTTGGGCTAGGAAACTAGAGGGAATATTGGCCTAGGTAGATGGTTAAGTGGCCATAAGTGGATCACTTTGACTGAGGTATAATGGAGGTATTTTTTGGGGTATTTTGGTTTGGTTGGGGAATGGACTAAGAATACACATGCATGGATTAGGATTGGATTTTTGAAATTATATGTATTATGGTGCGATATTCTAGTTGGGGTTGAATTTATGGAATTGATTTTAGGGATTTTGAGGTTGGGATGGAGGAATATAAACATATTATTCATACTAGGGTTGAATATGGACAATCTACTGACTAATCATACCTTGTTGTTAAGGGAGTACTTGTGAACTGAGACCTTGACTTTGAACTAGGGGCATATCCAACACAAAAGGTAAAGGTTGCTTGATCAGTACTTGAGGAACAGAAAAACCTCTAGGTTGCATGAATTTTTATTGGGAAGTTGACATTTGTTGAAGATTTTAAATTTTTTTTTGACCAATATTTATACATTGTTGATTAGACATCATTTGGTTTTGAATTGGTACATTGGTCTATGAGGAAAGAGGTATGTTCATTGATAATTAATGAGGTGGAACATTGGTTTCCCCTATTGAGGTGGCAATATGTTTTGCCTTTGTTGCATTGGTATGTTGGATTGTGCCTATTGTCATGTAATATTACTCATTACCTATTGGGGAGGGGTAGGATTCATCATATTATTTTGTTGAGGCATGATATTGGTCATTGGCTTGCTACCTAACCCTATTGGTTGAGTGCTTGAAGAACTAGCTAATTGAGGATTAGTGTTAGTGGTTGGTTGAGTTTGGGACATAGAAACTTCAACTCCTTGATTTGGAGAACCACTCATGATGTTAACCAAAAGTAAACATATTTTTGGACTAGTTATTTGTGTACTTACTCCACTTTGTTTTGTATTGGGCGTTGTTTGCATATTATCTATTGTGTCTTGACTATTATTCTATGTATAAGTAGAACACACTTTTTCTATGTTTGGGGTATGAAAAATTTATCAAACAAATTATTTTGTGTGAAGGGGTCTACACCCTGATTATCTTGACTAGTCAATTCTATTAACACTCTTGTTAAAGGAATTAAATCTATGAGCGGCTTTTTTCGCATGGTCATTTGATTAAAATTGTTCACTAGGTTCATGAACATTTGATATTCTATTTGAATTTGTACAAAGTGATCCTCCATAAGGCCCTTGTCTTTGAAAAGCATAGTAGGGTCCTAATATGTCAATTAGACTAGAGCTAAGGGGTTGTTGAAATAAACTTGTTGACTATATATTATGTTATGAGGCATTCTTACTAGACTTGGACAATTATCATGGGGAAAATATACCAAAAACTTATCCCCTACTCCTATGTCTCTAACCAAAGTTTAATCCTTTTTTTCCAATAAGTCACGTGAAAATAGATAAGGATCATACATGGATGTCATAGTAACATAGTATGATTGTTGAGGAAATGGTCTTCAACTATAGGTACTATAGCCAGGTACTAATCTATTTGTGTCTGATCATGCTTTGAGTATGGAGGTGTGTTTACCATTTAATGAGCCAATATGTCTTGGTTTTGTGCCCCTATTCGAGTGTTATAAGGTGGATAAAGATCTATTTTATAAGCAACATTGTCTACATAGGCATCTTGAACCATTTCTTCTTATTTGAGTACATTACTAAATCCCAAATTGTACATGAGGCCACTACAAGTGTAGGAAGACATATTAGCATCCATAGTAAATGTTCTACAATAAAAAATAATATAATTATAAAAACTCTAAAAAAGTGATGTCTAAATAGGTTCAAACTTGGTCTAACCTAGTCAAAAAGATGGATATGTATATCCAAAAATATTGATTCAATTATTTATGATAAAACAAGCTAACGTCAAGTGTTTAACATCACACATGTCACCAAAAAATATCAATTAAAAGGACCAAATATCAAAATTACTTTTAGCCAAACATGGCATCAAAATCTAGGCTTAGACAAAGGTATGTGTTAGGACTTTTGTCCAAATTATGTCAAAATCTAGACTTTAAAATATGTGATATTTAATCTAACAGATTTGAAACACTTCAAACAAAAACTAGGCATTTGACTCTTGGACATAAACTTGATTAATAAGTATGAGGTATGAAACAAAAGGCACTTGGAGATAGTTTATTTTGACTCTTTTGACTGATGATCTAGATAAAAGTGAACTAAATAACCACACCTAGACAAATGATCACAAAGGTACACTCAAAATGGTTAGAAAGTTAGAAATTTTTTGACTCTATGCAAATAGGCCTATGAAACAAGTGTTAAAATAATTTGAGTAGCATAACCACACTAAAATACTCAAAAGGTATGGTAAAATATTATTTCAATACTCTAAGGCAAAAAAAAATTTAACATAATTTTGGTAGCGTAACACCACTCTCCTCAAATCAAATGATACACACACACACACAAAGTCTAACAAATATATAAGGTAAAATTATTCTATCAAATAGACTCAAGACAAATGGAAAAATATGATGGGTAGTATAAAATGTATCCTAGGACTCAAATCATAAATAACATGCAAGATGAATTTAGTCCTACCAAATGATGATAATGATTTTAAGTCTAAAAATGGCCCTCAATTCAAATTTGGAATTGAACTCTACTTAAAAAAAGTTAAGTGCAAAGTGGTGAACTCAACTTTAACACATCAACATTTGAAACTTGGAAGAGTCCAATTTGAATTTAAACTATCAATTAGGGACTTAAGGAAATTGGGAAAATGGTCTAGAGTCAAATTGATATAATAACTTCACCAAAATTGAAGATATGACAAAGTTTATGATAAAAATTTGAACAAGGAAAAAGATGATTTTCACTTGGGCAGCATACTGCCTCCTTCTTCAAGAAAATGGTGGAAAATGTGTTTAGTTATGTAACCCTTTGTTAACAAATTGTTTTGAATCCAAATAATACCAAGTAATCTAAGACAAAGATAAGTTAACTAACTAATATTCTTAAACCCTAAACTAAAAAGTTATGGAAAATTGGGGTTAACTAACTAATAATTTTATTAGCATCTAGATGGATCATATGCATAAGAATTTCACATCAAAATGCAAGAAAAGCAACACGTCCATTGGGTTCATGGTACTTGGATTGTTGTAAAAATGTCTTTCCCTTTTTACAACCACTACATCTATCACTCGCTTAATATAGTGCTATATCTAATGTGTTCAAACATCCCAAACTTATTCCCAATAATAGGAGATGGTTTAACCACTCAAACCACCATCTTAGTGGGGTGATCCTAATTTATATACCCCCCATATGGATAGTGGTTGAAAATGATGCTGAGAGATGATACCCTAGGTCAAATCTTCCCTAAATAACTTAGGAGAGGTGATGAAATCTCCCTCACAATACAAGATGCAATGAAAGTAAAAAAACTAAGTAAAATAGCTTTAAGGTTTTTTCTAGATCACCCAAGCCATACGGGTCTTGGGGAGAGCCTTCAAAACTTATCTTTTATGCCTTTAACTAAAGTAATTTGTAATTAATTTGGTACTTTTTATCCCACAAATTACCTATATGGGATGGGGGAAGATCATACACACTCAACTCCCTATTTTCTCAAACAAAACTAACTAAATAAATAATGATAAACAACTTGAAAAAACTTGAAGTGTGTTCAATTTTAAAGCACTAAACAAAATGTGTGGTGGTGTTCCTTGTCATTTTATATTTAAGTTGTAAATACTTTTAAATAACATCTAAAAACTATTCAATTAAATATATAAATGTTTACTTAAGAACCCAAATAAAAGTTCTTAATCCCTTTTAAGAACTCAAAAAGAAGTTAAAAAACTAAATGAAGCTTGTTTTGATCACTTCTCAAGTTGGCCCTATAAGGAAAAAGTTAGAGTTTCATTTATCCTTAAATCACTTTTCCAAATGAAGCAAACAAATTTTCAAATTGATCTCTTAGGTTTTACATATTACAATCTCACTACTCCATAATGTAATCCCTCTACTCTACAAAACCATGACTAATTAACAAAAAATTGCTACTCATGGGTTAGTTTAATAGTTTTCACAATATCACTACTTGGGTTTAAAATAATGTAGGTCATAATTAAATATCACCACTATGATATTTTTGGTATCTTTTTCAACTGCTAATGGTTTACCAACAATACCATGACTTGGATAGGCAATATTGCAATTATCAAGTCATGGTATTACAATAGCCTGATTGTTAGTCACCGTGTTGCAATATCCCTACAAAAAAATCTTGGTATTGCAATATCACTGCTTAGAGAGTAGTGGTGTTACAATATCACTATTAACAATTTTAGTATTACAATATCTCTATTTAGAGATAAACGGTGTTGTAATATCACTACTAGTGAATTGCGATATTGTAATACCATTGCTTAGAGAGTAGTTGTGTTGCAATATGATTACTAGATCTACATACAAAGATAAAGCTAGTCTAAAAAACATAGTTTAAACACAATATCATGACTTAAAATGGTAAAACAATGATTGTCTCAATGATGGGATTGTGGTCTAGAAGACAAATCCATGGCTCCATAATAAAAAAAACTATGACTTCTAGAAAAATGGGTTTTTGGTCAAATTTTCACTCTCTTTACTCCCACACTACAAGATTCTTCATAAAAATGGTTATTAGGTTAATTTTAGGTTCTATTTGATCAAATTTGTGATGCTAGGTTCTACTGGGCATGCCATTTGTGAACATATGATTACAATAAGGGGAAATTAGTATAGTGTTAGTGCATGAAACCAAATTCAAAACAAAACACTCTAATGCTAACATCTTAAGCCTATCTCAAGGGGGGAGAATAATAAAAATACTAAATGTAAAAATAAAATTAGAGTGCAAAATACAAATAAATCCTTCACCTTCCTTGGATACTCCAAATAGCTTGTTGAAGTGGCTTGCTCAGATTGTGCTTAATGAGACTTCATTAAAGGAGGCTTGGTTATCTCCTCCTATCTTTGGCACCAATGCCTTTATGATAGATTTGTCTTGAAACAGAAAATTGTAAATTATAACACTAATTTCATGAGGATTTGAAATTATTTGTGTATGATAACTTTACAGTATCTAGGCTTTTTAATTATGACTGTGGGGCCTTCTATTTATAGATTTTACAAAATGATTAGAATGAATCTAAACCATCCATCTCAAGATGAATATGTGTAGCTAAGAATCTATTCAATTTTTGAGGCAAAAATCAATAAATGACCTCATAAATATTTGGGATAAAGAGGCATGGGAGGGCTTAATCAAATATTTATTATATTTATGATCTAGAGATGCCTTCCAAAAAATGATGTCATTTGATGATGTAGAAACTCAATCAATTTTCAAAAATAAATATTCAAAAAGTTTCATGGAATTATTAATTAGGCTCATGATTTGAATTAATTAGTCTTAAACAAATTTATCAATTTTGGTGCAAATCTTGATAATTGGTGCACAAACTAATCAAATTGGTCAAAATATCATATTATTGGCTCAAAATTTTACTAGATTAGAATTAGGATGTGATTTTAGATGTGTTAGATCTACTATCCCATTTAGGATGTTGTCAACACAAAATAAAAAGGGCACATGTCTCATGAAATAAGTTTGGTAGATAAGAGCAATCTAGAGTGCCTAGGTGTGAAAATGTCATTTTGACTCAAAATAATCTAATCAAATTTAGTTATCTCATAGATTGGATTGCCCCATTTAGTGATACTCTGGCTAAAATCAGCACTTGTATATGAAAAATTTGAACTATTTAATGCATTTTAGTGGTTTTAGGCAAAATTATGTCTTTTGATATAAATTGGTCAAAATATTAGTTGGATGTTATTGGTGGCCACTTTTAGGTGTCTACAAAGCCTACTACCTATCTCTATAGGTTGGCCACTTGGGCCTATACCTATCTTATCTAGATAGTGGTAGCCAAATGCATGGCTCTCTTTTGAGCCAAGGACTACCATGTTTATGCTTCCTACTCCCATCCATGCTAGTGGTTGTAGCCCATCTCTACATGATTTTAGTTACCTCATGGCCTCCCCTACCAGTCTTAACTAGTAAATCTGAGTTGGGGTAGATGATACCATGAGATCATCTAATGTGGTAGGGTCGTATGGTGCTAACACCCCTTCCAAAATATCATGATGTGCTCAAATCACTAGGTGTTCCCATCTGACCTCCTCCTCATCCATAGGATCTATAAATAAAATTTCTATAAAGCACTCAATTTCAAATAAAATACTCAAAAAATTGGAATTTTTTAGTTGTTTACCTACGCTATAGACAATATGCATCCTTCCCATCTCAATTGTCATCTCCTCACTATCTTGGCTCTTTTGTCTTTCAATAGGTCTCTTGGAGATTTACTTTTCTTAGAATAGAAAATAATAGCAAATGAATTTTTTTCACCCTAGATTTATATTTACTATTCACAAGTATTTACCCTTCAAATATTTACCATCAGATTCCTTGTTTTGATCATATCTTTGTTTCTACTAACTCATTTTCTGAACCATAAATAGTTCTAGAATCCTAATTTTATAGAGAATATTTCTAACTATTACACATATATGTTGTAAAAAAAATATCTTTTCTCTCTTTTTTGATAATCTCTATAGGTTCAGTTAATGTTCCTTTTATTGGATGCCTTCACATCTCTTAGATCTCCTTCTTCATCTACAACACTAAGGTAAGTAAAGGTATGTGTTTTTAAATTATATCCTTTCATTTATCTTATTTTCTCCTTACCACACTTTATTTAGCATTAGTGTTATGTGTTGTAATGTTATTTTCATGTAGCGCTATCCTGTGTTACACTTATATGACACATGATGAGATTCAAGTGGGTCATATATATACAAATAATGTTTTCAAACTTTTATCAATTAATGACACTCTTTATCTTAGAGGAAACTATTGAGTTTAAATCTCTCTGAGTGTGTTCCCTAAGGGGTGCATAGGAAAAGGGGTGGGTAGACCATTGGTGCTTTGTAAGATTATTGTCCCTTTTGCCACTTGATAGTTACACACTTATCTCCTAAAAACCACTCCCTAAGCTTGGCATTCTATTTTTCACACTCCTCTAGTATTTTTCCACCTTCAATATCTATTTTTTAACCTAAAATCTATTTTGATAGTTCACATGACTATGTCGGCTATGCCAACATTGAACGCTTATTGACAAAACTTATTTAGGGTCTAGGTCAACTCTTAGCTGACTTAGTCCATGACCTAGTGAGTTTTTGACAATAATAATACTAGGTCAATTGGGTTAACCTTATCATTCTAAAAATTTTGGAAGGGTTTAAGGTTAGATATTCCTATATATGCATAATAATTTCACCATTATTTAGATGAAAAAAAGTAAGATATATTGTACATATACTTATCCACCATTCTACATGAGGAACAAGCTTAGGGCTTCATAATTTCTTTGGAGATATAGATATTATCTTATGGAGAAGTATTTTTAATTTATTGATAGGTTGTATATCCTAGAGATAGTTTATCATTATCATCCTTACATACCATAATAACCTATTTTAAATTACCTTGGCTAAGGGAGAGATTGAGGCTCAACGGGTTCATCTTCAAAGGTAAGTATTCCTAACTTTGTTCCTCCTTTGTAAGAGTAGATAGATATGAATTATACTTCTCTTTTATTAATTAGTATTTCATATATATTTACATGAGTATATATCTTCTATACATGTTTAATTTTATTATTTATTGTCCCCACTTTGTGCCAAAAGATTTTGTGAGCACTAGATTAGACTTTTTGCTTTACTTGTTATTAGTATATTGAATATGAAAACATATGACTTAGTTAGGTTTATTACATAGTTTTTCTTGACTCAAGGCTTTGAAACCCTCCCTAGTGATATTATTATGGTAAGAGATACCACGATTAGGTCTAGTAGATCCATATTGGTCATGTTCATGATTATCTAATGTATCCTCAATTATAAGTGTAAGTAAGATCTATCTTCTCTAAGCTAGGTGTTTCATGTAAATTTTCACTTTAAGTTAAATGGAAGAGATAAAATAAAATTGATATGGTTATAGTTGAAAAACTTTTTTTTTTGTGCACACATTGAATCAGAAGACTGTGAAGATCTCCTCTTTGGCTTGGGAGGAAAACTTACAGATAAAAAAGCACTAAAACAAACTTGTTTGATAGACAAATAATTGGGTGGATTACCTAGATAAAGCTATATATTAGAATTTATGGCTTATTTATTGGATATTAATCCACATTTTTTAAACAATTAATTTCACAAAACTATAAATAAGGTACTTGCATCAATAATCAAAAGGTACTGAAATTGAACACAAGAATCCTTGCTTAAGAAAATAGACTAGAAATGATCAAATTAGTGATAAAATAATTAATAATAGTATTAAAGTGTTGGGATATACTTCAAAAAATATGAAAGAGGTCTATGAGTGATTAAAAATATTTAAAAAATAGGTTTGGTTGAGGGTAAGTGGGTGAAAATAGCTTGTTAGTTTTCATTACTATAGTGATCATCAATGTTTGAGGTGACTATCAGTAGTTAAGGTGACCATCAGTGGTTAAGATGACCATAAGTGGTTATGCATACCACCATTGATTGACCCAACCATCAAAATTTACTATGTGAATATCTGGGTTGTTAATTACTAAATCATAGGGTTTGAAGATGGATTTTGGGAAATAGACAAGGGTTGGACTAATTACAAAATGGAAATAAATTACATGAATATTGACAAACAAGTACTTATCTTACCAAAATTCAATTGAGTGAGTGGTTGAAGTAGTTATTCTATTAGTGGAACATGTCTTGAATCTGGTAGAGTAACAGTACTTGAGATTTGGTTTAGAGGCAATGAGAAGTTAGCTTTCAATGTAATGGCTGAATTATTGATGATGTTGATGACATTGATATAACTGATTGACCTATAAAAGAACACTCTTGAATCCTTGAGCTTTGATAATTAATGTAGATGGATTTTACCTCTTAGTCATCACTCTTATAGGCACAATTAAGAGGTGTAAGTGAAGGTGTAATTAGGCCATCTAAATATAAATTGTATATGCAAAGGCTCACAACAAGATTTAGATAAGATATATTTAGAAAAGAAATGTAGGTAGTTTACATGTGCTTTGTTAAGGAGGTGGTATTTGATCATCGAAGATCAAGGTTTCCCATGGTGACCATCAATGGTCACCATGATTGGTGATGGTTAGGTTCCAAAGGAAAGGGTCTTGAAGTCCAAGTTGAATCATCTTGTGCATCTAACTATGAGTGGGCTTGGTTAGGCTAAATTAGTGTAAATTTGTCCCAATATGGTCCTAGGTTGGTCTAGGGAGTTGTTAACATTATAAATCATAGGTGTGTAGATTTTTAGTGTCTATAGTTTACCTCTTTTTATTGTGATACTTATGTGAATGTGATATGAAACAAAAACAAAGTAGGGTTTAAAGGTCTAGTTTCCTTAAAAGTGGGAGGAGGTGTTCCCCCTAAAACTATGATTTGATGAGGTGAAACTAAAATTTGGTCAAGGTTTGATAAATATTATTTGGTAATGGAAATGGGTGAATAATAGGTTTGGCACTCAAAACACAAACTTGTGCACAAAGTATGACAAAAATATGTGATAGCCAATATCATGCATAAACTAGGTTACCAATGTTGGTAAAAATAAGGGTTTATCTCAAGAAAGATAAGTGACAAGTGAACCACATGACCACCTATAGGCATGGTGGCTAGGAAAAATTTTAAATGCAAGATTCCTAAGTAATTTTTATGTTTTTGGTGGGTATCTAATGTAGGACGTGCTCTCAAGGAAAACACAAATTGGTCAAGTGTCATGGGTATCTAATATAGGAAGTACTCCCAAAAAGACAAAAGTAAGTCAATATACATGAGGTGTCACAAAATCAAAAGGGGTCAACATGGAAATAGTGTCACTATAGTCAAAATACTAGGAAAAAAAAGTATAAAATTATGTGTCAGATGGGACAAAATAGACCAATGGTAGGGTCATGAGGTGGTAGGGTTGGTTGGAGAAGGTAATCTCCAAAAGTGGGTAAATCTTGGTTTGGTTTTTCTAAGAAGGGATACTCTAGGTACAAGTGTAAATTTTGGGTATCCTAACCATCAATGATCAAGGCTCCCAAAAGGTGATCATTGATAGTCACCTTGGCTATCGATGATTAGGGAAAACCTTAAAAATCTATAGGGTAAAAAGTGAAAACAAAGTTACTTTTTATCATTTATAACTTTGTGGCTTGGTTGACTTTTCTCTAGTGATTACAGCACTTATGGAGCGATTACCTACTAAGTTAGTGACTATTCATTGGTTGGACATATGTGGGTTTGATCTTTATAGGCTTGAGTATAGGGAGCATATGGGCATGATCAGGTAGTTGTTCACAAGATTTGAACTCGATAGAGATCAAGAAATGAGGTAGATCATGTCATAAATTTGGTAGATAGGCATGATATTATGAAATTGAATTTGGTTAGGGGGTCAACATTGTTCTATGAATGCTCTATTTAGGTTGGAATGCCCTAGATAGGGTTTTAGGGGCAAATTTACATGAATAAATAGTAATGTTTTGGGTAGGGTAAGGAAATTGAGGTGTGTGAGTGTTAGTGGTAGAAAATGGGATTGTATTGCATTCTTTTCAAAATAGAATTCGGTGTGGTAGGGTTTGGGAATTTTGGCCATAGAATGCCCACTATGACCACTAATGACCAGGCTTGATCATCTATGGTTGACACCTATATAAAAAGTGGGTGCCTGACTGACAGTTGGTGGTCACCCATTAAATAATTTTTTTAATAAGTGTTAAAAATAAATGAGGCAAAAATGGGTTGGGTTTTTTTAGGTAGCTAGATATTGTAGGGATTTAAATGGTATACTTAGTGGGTAAATAGGTAAATAGGTATAATAGGTTAGGTGAGTTAAAATATAAGGTATAAAATAATAACATTGAGTAAGTTAAGTGTTTGATATGATGTAGGCTAGGGAAAAAATTTAGATGTGTGATTACATGTTGTGCATCTTTGTTGAGATACACATGGGTATGACTCTAGAGAATTAGGCCCATATGGAGGACGTAGGGTTGGAGGTTATGAGGCACTACCAATATGTGCCTCAAGATGCATTTAGGGTCATATTATTCATATAGAGATGGGATCCTACTACGAACACTTTCTTACTCCTGACTAGGGAGATGTCTATTCTCTTTGAATATGTTCATAGGATTACTAGGCACTTACTATGTGGTAAGGTGATTTATCATATCGATCATGAGGAGCAAGAGGATTTTCTTGAGTAATTGTATGGGCATGAGATCAATCAAGTCTAATGGCATGATATGGGATTATGGTACTCAATATTGTATCAAAGAGATCTGGTTGAGAGGAGGCTCATGACCATGTTCATGATCACAATGACATGTTTTGGGATTCTATATTTGAGTAACATGAGGTTTACCTATTTTTTATTGGGGGTTTTGGTGGAGTTACTACTAGGCCATATGGTATTTGGTTGGGTCCCTATTTTCATTATGAAAATCTATAGGGAATTTTGGGGATTTAGGAACCACAAGAGATACAACATTAGTGTTGGCTTAGTTCTAGATTACTAGGCCTATGTGCATATTTATGTGCTAAGACTAATAGTATTTTCATGGGCTATCTATAATTAGATAGATTTCCCTATTGGCTTCATGTGATGGAAGGATGATATGGCTAAATTAGGTGTATGAGATGGTGCCCACAATGTTGTATGGTTCAGGGGTACACTAGGTGCACTAGTGGTTGGAGACATCACTTAGAGGTCATATATTCAATTTTTGATATGAATAGGGTATATGAGGTAGACCATCATCCTTCAAAGATATAGATGGATCATCAATAGGTTAGAGGGAGAGGTGGAGCTACTCCTATTTGATAGGTTGCATCAGTAATTTGGTTTGGTATAGGGTATCCTAGGCCCATTTCCAAGGTATATATGAGGGAGGATTTAGAGGTTTTACTGCTAGTTCCCCAACCTGCTCCCATTGTTTTAGATGGTGGTTATAAGGAGATCCCTATTAGACATCCAATAGATGATTATAGGTATACAAATGGATATATTTCTTAGTATCAATCCATATATATAGCTAAAAATGTTGGTGGAGATGATGAGGCATGAGACCAATGGGTATAGATCCAACTTGTCATAATGGATAGGTAGGGGGATTTAGATATAGTGAAAGTATAGGTATAGACATTATAAGAATAGGTGGCCATACTATAGGGATAGGTTGCAACATTATAGGCATATATGGTGACCCTAACTAGTGACTGAGATTAGGGAAGGATCGCTCTTGGGTTGGTCACTTAAGAGAGAGACTCATTGAGGTAGAGGGTAGGGGTGGCCATGGTAGTAGTAGGAGGACCACCAGACATAGTGCCAAAAGTACATTATTTATCCATTATGGAGGAGCTTAGGTATTATGAGGTGATAGTGCTAGCATAGCTTCCTCTTAAGATGAGATTGGTGAGTACTAGACTAACCTAATAGGGGGTCCCTCTATAGCTCCTCCAAGATAGTGGGATTCTATAGTGGGCCATGTAAGGACAACATGGGGGACACCACTAGATGGGAGTGTAGGTGCAAGTATAGGTAGAGCCAGTAGTAGTGGCATAGGTGCAAGTGGGGCCAGTGGTAATGGTGTACCATGATTGTGTTTTAGACATGTTTTGATATATATTGGTAGTAATAAGTGTATATTATTTTGATACCAGACTATGTGTTGATGTAGCGAGATGTACATGTTTTGAGAGAGAGGTTATACATTGTTACATGTATTATTTATGATGACATGATGTATATGATATATGGTGTTATATATGATGTATTTTTATGTTTTACATGTTATATTGGAAATTTATGTTTATCCTTATAGTTGATGGTCTATGGTTTCTTTTATATGCATTATGAGATGTTGACTCAATAGCTTAGGCATGTGATGTTTGAAAGTTAGTTATAATGCTCTGGTTTTGTTCATGGATATGATAGGATGTGTTATGGATGGATATATGGTGTATGATGATGTAATCATTAATGGCTTCAGTTATGGTTGTGATGATGTGGTTTACATGAGATGTAATGTGATAATGTTATGGATAGATTGGTAGATGACATATGATCTTGTTCATGATGTTTTTTTATTATTGATGTTGTTTATGCTCATGAGAATGAATTAGGATATAATATATGTTGACATATGTTTTGATGGTAGATGGTTATGATTATGTTTATGGCTTGATGTGATATGATGTGTTTTGATCATAGATAGGTAAATGATGTGGTTCATGGATATAGCTCATAATTTTATGTTATTTATTTGATATTTATTATTTATGATCATGGAGATAAAATGTGTATATGGTTGAAGATGTGATGAGGATACATAAAGTAAGTAGATAACAAACTAAATGTTTAGGATAGTGAGAGGAATCATGAGAGGTACATCTACATCAACAAATAAAAGATAAGATAAGAAACATAATGCCTCCTCATTGATAAAGACAAAAATGTAACCCAAAGTTGGATTGGATTAATAAAAATAAGCCTTTCAAAAGCTTCACATTAGCATGGTTAAGTTGATAAATAGGTATCTTGATCACATTACATCAAGTAAGCCCATAGTCCCATACATATTATATATGGAGGGAGGATGGGTGATACTAGAGCCTTTTGTGAGACTAGCATGCCTCTTTCATAGGCTTCTAAGACAATAGTATAAGTGAGTCTATGCCAATATATAAACTGTAGATTGATCAATGCAAGAATTCTACTAAGGAGAGATGATTGTGGATTTTTGAGATTATTGCTTTTATGAGACATAATTATGACATTTCTCATTGATTTTATTTTTACTTATGGGTTTTTGCTTATT
This sequence comes from Torreya grandis, assembly GCA_037957365.1. NCBI lineage: Eukaryota > Viridiplantae > Streptophyta > Pinopsida > Cupressales > Taxaceae > Torreya > Torreya grandis. The sequence goes on from JARHVA010002686.1 coordinate 2,132,578, forward strand.
TTAAATTTTTTCTTGGGGTTGGGGAAGCTGATCGATGTAGGAAATTTTCAATAAATTGCTACCTTTTGACAAGTGCATTACTTAGCTATCCTTTAAAGGAGTGGTCTAAGTTTATGTCCCTAATTCAAATTATTTTGATAGATATCCTTTAAGATATCAATCCACCTTACATTTTTTTATTTTATATAAGTTTTCAATAGTTGTCCTTAAAGGGAGAAGTCTGTGAATGCTAAGAATGACCCATGATTTTTTTATGACTTTGATAATTCTTTTGCTTTTGTTTGATTTTACTTGACATAGACTTACTTATGCATGCTCAAGGGGTTACCTTTATAAATGCAAAGCTAGAGGTATAAGAAGGTTCAATAGGTGAAAATAGGTGTAGGTGATAATGAACATGGGAACTGATCTTAAGGAGATGGGAAGTATCATGAGAATCATGACATAGGTAGAGCCATGGTACCCATAGTTCAAGATTAAGTTATGACTATGATGGATAATCATATGATTCATCTATTATCATTTACTCCTAAATTTGGTTGTAGGGGATGAGATTAAGTTAGACCAATGGTGACCTTGACCATTATTTAACAATAGAAAGGATGCAGATGCGAAGTATTGAGAGGCTTAGGTTCTAGTTTTCCTTTGAGAGAGGAATAATGATAAGCTTATAATACATACTTATGAGTTATGATGTAAGGTCCAAGCCAATTGAAGCAAATTTACCTCTTTTGATTTTCTCCATTCTAGTAACACATTGATTTTCCTAGAGGATGAGGTCTCTAATATCAAATTCTCACACTTTCAAGTGTTTTTTATAAGCATGATTGATTCATTATTTATAGACATAGAGATGGGAAAGACTAGTCAAATGATGATCATCAAGTAGTTTAAGTTAGGCTAAATTTTCTTGATGATAATCATCTTTCAAAATGAGATCATGTAAATATATGTGAAGAGAAGGTATTTGGACCTTGAGAGGAAATACAACATCATCTCCTAAACATGAGAGAAAAAAGGTATAGCACCCATAGGTGTTTGAATTCTAGTGTGATATTCCTATAAGGTGGAAGGGATGTGCAAGTGTTAATCCTGACTTAAGGCATTGACCATTTTGGTAAGCATGTTGTTAAGGGTTTTATTAGAGGCCTCTACTTTTCCATTTACTTATGGTTGATAAGGTGATGAAAATCTCAATTTAATTCCAAATATGTCACAAAGACCTTAAACATATTTATTTTTGAAGGATTTGCCATTATCTGTGATGATCTTATAGGGAGCACCGAAGTGGTAGATGATATGATGGGTGATAAATTCAATAATATTTTTAGATTTTATCAAGACAAGAGGAATATACTCCACCCATTTGGTGAAATATACTATCATGCTAATGATAGAGTGATGTCATTATGAACAATGGAGGTTAATTTCACTGATAAGGTCTATACCCCATTATTAAAAAGGCCAAAATTTAGTGAAAAATGAAGGCCATGACTTGGTGTGTGATGCAAATTTTCATGTTGTTGACACTTGACACAGTTTTTCACATAATAAAAATAGTCTTGGTTAAGGGTAGACTAGTAATAGCCTAGGCAGAGGATGCATTTAACCACAACAAGTCTGCTAAAGTGACCCCCATAAATACCATCATCCATCTCCTTGATAGCATGAGAGGATTCTAGACCACAAAGGTAATGGAATAGGAGGCCAAAAAAACCATTTTTATAGAGGATCCCTCCCATAATGGTGTAACAAGAGGTGCTTTGAATAAATTCTCAACGGGTATTCCTAGAGAGGCCAAAATGAACTATGTCAAGGTTGAGGTAGTTGAAAGTTTGATAATACCAAAGGTTAAGTAGTATCTCCTCCATATTAAATATGGTTAGAGTATCTAACTTGATGTAGGAAGGTTTGGTGAGGCAATGGATAATGACTAATAGCTTAGATTTTGATCATGTTGATGGGATCTGAGAAGCAAGAGAAGCCATGGTGTCAGCAAACTTATTGGTAGATCATGGGGTGATTTGAATATGGTAGTGTTCAAATTATGTCAAGAGTTATTTGATTAACTATCTATATAGTTAAAAAATCTCATTCTTACATTGATAGATGCCATTGAATTGATTGACCATGATTTAAGAGTCACCAAAAATGTTGACTATTATGACTCCCGAGGCTAACAATGTTTGGAGACCTATTACTAGAGCTTCATATTCAGCCACATTATTGGTATATTCAAAATCAAGTTTAAAAGATAATAGAAGTGGTTGACTAACAAGGTAGATAAGGATGATACTCACTCCCCCACCACATGACATTTGGAACCATCAAAGAACATGGTAACATGATTGGTGAAGTTTTCTTGGGATAGGTTTGTGATAGACTCATCTGGAAATTTGAGAGGAGGTTGGTTGCTTGGTATGGGTGTGTTGGCCAACTGGTCAGCAATGACTTGCCCTTTAATTAACTTTTATTCTAAGAACTCAAGGTCAAACTTAATTGAAAGCATGATCCACTTGGCTGTATGATGGTTTTGGTATGTCTTAGAGTGCATGTACTTGAGTGGGTTGGTATTGGTTATGACAAAAATTTTGTGGTTAATAAGGTAGTGAAAATGTTTGGTGGCCACAAAGACTAGGGTCAGCAATGTTTCTCAGTGTGAGTATATCAAGTTTCATAGTCTACAATAGTGTGACTTATGTAATAGAAATCTTGTTCTTTATGTTGTTCATCTTGATGGGAAAGCATTGCCCCTAGGGAATGGTCAGTATTAGAGATATAAAGGGAGAAAGGTTGGTCATCCTTAGAAGGTGTGAGGATATGTGGACATAGAAGGTACTCTTTGAGTGCATTAAAGGATTTTTGACAACTAAAATTTCACTTGAAAGATATGTCTTTTGTAAATAGGTGATGGAAGGGTTGGCATTGATCTAAGAACTGAGAAATAAAACAAAAAATAGATTGGAGTTTCCCATATAAACTATGGAGTTGCTTAAGATTGGTTAGAGGTAGCATCTTGAGGATGGCTTTGATCTTAGCCAAATCAACCTTGATTCCTCAATTGAAAATGATTAATCCAAGGAGTTTTCCTAATAAGGCCCCAAAAATACATCTATTGGGATATAGGTGGACATGGTAATGGATAAGTCTCTCAAAGTTGATCTTTAAGAATGGCTAGGTGGTCCTTGTAAAGTTTAGATTTTCTAAGGAGATCATCCACATAGTCCTTGATGATTGTGTGGATAAGATCATGAAAGATAGACATCATAACATGTTGGTAGGTTACACCACTATTCTTAAGACCAAAGGGCATGACCCTATAATAGAAATTCCCCTATAGGGTGATAAAGGTATTTTTTGTTGACCTTCAGGGGCAATCAAAATTTGATTATAACTCAAGAATCCATCCATCAGAGACAACATCTCATGGGCTACTATAATATCAATAAGTTGGTCAATGATAGGTAGGGAAAAGTCATCCTTTAGGTAGGCAAGGTTAAGGTCATAAAATTCCACATAGATACGTAGTCCCCCTATGGCTTTGGTGATAGGCACAATGTTTTAAACCCACTAGGGATAATCAATGGGTTGAATGAAGTTAATAGAGAGGAGGTATTGAAGTTTTTCTTTGACAAGAAGGGTTATGCAAGGATGCATTTATCAAAGTTTTTATCTGATAAGCTTGGCATCATGATTGGTTATAATGTTATGGGTGGTAATGACTAGGTCAATACCAAGCATATCAGCATATTACTAGGTGAATGCAATGCTAAAATCTTGGAAGAAGGTATATAATTCCTAAATTTCTTTAAAAGTTATAGATTAGCTCAATTTTACAATATGAGGGTTACCCAAAGTGCCTATGTCAATATCCATAATAGATTCATTCAGCATGGTTGAGGATTCAAATGTAAATATTTGTGGATGGAAGAATCAGGTACACCAAGGTCGGTGTGAATAGAATCATCATCATAACACTTGACAGTGTTAATGGTAGGAGAGTCTTCTTCCACCAATTTAGGATGGATCAAAGGGATGGATATTGGTGCCCCTTCCTTTTGATAAGTTAGGGTGTTGAAGGTAATCATATATACAAAAAAACATTAGTTGGGATGATTTCATCATCCTCACACTTAGGTGGAGGGGGTACTGGTGAGGATGGGGTCTCTTCTGCAATAGTGGTAGTGTTAGGTTGTTTGGATTTCTTATTATTGGGTAGAATAAAGCCAAGTACATGCTTCTCAAGAGGCTTTTGGATCTAAATCAAGATCAATATGTGTGGGCCATGCTCATATCATCCTAATCCAAACCCTTTCTAGGCACACCTATGGAGGTATACTTTGGTGAAGTCTAGGTTTTCTAAGTAAGAGAATGTAGAGATGAATGGTTGTGGTGAAGAGGGAGTGGTGGTGGCATCAAGAAACTTGTCAATTCCCATTTAGATAAAGTGAGTTTGGTAGTTTAGAGGCCATAAGGGAGTAATAGCTCCAAATTTGGGGTCATAACCTATTTGGTGGTTAATTTTATCATACTTTTGGGGAGTAAGGAAAGCATTGAGAGTAAGGATATGGTATTATCTAAGGGTAAGGAATTTAAAGATAGATTCTAAGGGATTAGTGGTGGGTATCTAGTCTATAAGTATAGATGAATTGGTAGATGCCTTTATGGAAGGAGAAGTAATGGATTCATTTTCCATGGTTGATGGCTTAGTAATTATTGCTTTTGTTAGATGTAGGAGGACATCATTCGGTCAGTAGGTCATATGGCATGTTGTAAAAGGGCTTGGGGTTAGCTTGTATGGTGATAACTAACCCTTATGCTTGAATTTGACATAATGGTGAATGGTAGAAGGTATGCAACCAATACCATAGATCCAAGGTCTCCCTAGTAGAACATTATACTTTAATTCACCTTATACCACATAAAAGATTTTTAGGAGCATGCATGGTTCAAGATGAATGTGGAGGATAACAGTTCCCAAGGTAGTGGTCATGGTGTCATTAAAAGATATAAGGATAGCTAAATTTTGGAACATGACATTATTTGATAATTTGAGTTGATCATAGGCATGGGAAAAGATGATGTTGATGTTGGCTCCCTCATCAATAATAACCCATTTGATGTAGGTTTGGCTGATGTGGGTAGTAATAAAGATAAGAGGATTTGGATCCTCAAGGTGGATAGAGGGTATCTTTGAGTCCTTGAAAGTAACAAGGGTGGAGAGTTAGAGAGTACCTACAAAGGCCTCTATAGGTGGGAAATCACTTGGTTTGACCCCAATAGATTTCATATCTTCTATCATGACCTAACGATGGTGAGGTGAGGTGGAAATGAGCTCATAGAGACTCATCTTAGGTAGATTATATTAGAGTTGCTAAAGAATGACCCTCTTGATGGATTCAAAGGGGTTATCCTTAGAGGTGCCTAAGATGGTAACTTTGGTTGTAGCTGAAGATGAAGAGATTGGGATCTGGTGTGGTTTAGGATGAGAAAGTGGATATGTCCATGAAATGGACACTTTGGCTTTCCATTTATCCTTTTTTTATGATCATGTGACCACATTAATGGTATGGACAGATGGGACAGGTGTGATAGGATTTTGGATAGATTATCCATGACTTTGAGGTGAGAGTGGAGGATTAGGGATGCATTGGTAAATGATTATTAGGTGCATTGGTAAAGGATTCAAGGGAATTTCATCTAGTAAAAGATCATCCTCATCATAGAACTAATGGATAATGTCTTTTAGAGCTTTGTAATTCTTTGTGTCATGCCTAAGTACCCTATGATAGGAACATATTTGATGGTCATTATACCAAGTTGGGTTCATACCAACAGGATAAAAGGGCCTGAGAGGGCATAAATTGAGGTAAGAGGCTTGTAGTAACCTTTGGAAAATGGTTTTTTAGGATTTAGATAAGGGTGGGAAAGGTATAGTGGTTATGGTTATGGTTGGTAAGATGGGCATGTTGATAGTATTGGGTTTGGTAAGAGAGGGTTTAGGTAAGGTGGTTTTTTTGGTCAATGGTTTTGGTTTAGGTATGCTGGTGGTTGGGGTGTTTGAGTTTGATATTCTGGCTAATGGTAATCTGGGAAGGACTAATGCATCATATAATAAGTGGGCTGGTTTAACCAATGGTAGTGGACAACTTATGTTAAAAAGAGCTTGGTTTTTAGGTAAAGTTGAGGGATAAGGCACTAAGGTAGAAGGCAAGGTAGAGGGAGGTATAATCTTAGCCATGTGGCTCTTCAATTATTTTTCCCCCTCAATTGGTTTGGGTTGAGATTTATGTATAGTCTTGGATGATTTTAATTCCACTTTCAAGGATGGGTGAACCAAGATTCATGTATGGAGGGCACCAAGAGTTTTGGAAGGTTTGGTTAATGGTGTGGTCATTGGAGCAGTGGGTTCTTTGGTTGATGAAGAAAGTGAGAGGCTGGTAGAAGTTGTGATTGGTTTAAGAGGTGGGGGAAAATGATGGATTGGTTGGTTAAAGGCATGCTAAAAGGTTCATATTTATTGATGTAAGGAAGCCCTAAGTATTTCCCAAATTTGGTTTGATCCATGTCTAGTTTTGTGACCATACCTAACTTTTGAATGAGTTTAGAAAAAGGTTTGTATATTAGTCTGGCCTCTTGGGTAGTGGGTATCAAGGATACACTTATGGGCTAAGGAAGAGGATTAGTAGAATCATTTATTTCCTCAAGCAATGGATTTAGGTTTGGACTAGGTGGCTCCTTCATGAGGGGTGTTTGTGAAAATTTTGTTCCCCTAGGTACAATGTCCATAGTTGTGGTTTGTCTTATGATTAGGGGAGATGGTGGATTATGAATGGTTATTTTTTTAGATAGGTTATTCAAAGGGGTGTTTGATGATTCCAAATCCTCTATGATTGAAGCTAAAGAAAAATAATCCTCCTCAATTGGGGTCTCTAAAGGAATGGAAAATGACTTCACCACCTAGGTAGGTGAAGTGGGGGAGAAGTAGGTAGGTTTGATGGTAGATTCCACATGGATAAGCATATTAAGGACCATATTGATTGTGTGGGCATCATGATAAAATTTAGCTTGTGTGTCCTTGGTTTTGGTAGGTAAATGGTTGGGAAAATATTTCTTAAAGATATCATGAGATTGATTTTTAAGGGCATTAAGAGTATCTAATATGAGTTCCCCCTTTTTGATAAGGCTCTAAACAACATTCTTGAAACTATTACATTCACTGATTTCATGTCCAATTACCTAATGAAAAGCACAAAGGTCATTCTCATTATACCAAGTAGGTACTGAATGAGAAGAATCAAACTACTGAGGAGGTTTGAAATGAGGAAGTTGTATGAGGTTAGCTTTTAGTAGTTTCTTAAAACCAAGGCATAAGATTCTCCAAGTGAAGTGAACTATGTTTGGTTGCTTTGGTTTGGGTTAGTTGTGTTTTAGTTGAAGGTAATGGGCTAATTTTTTTTGATTACATTGAGTGGAGGAGTAATTTTAAGTATGACTGCATTCATAATTCCTTTGTTCTTACTTCTGGGGTTGGCTTGGTTGCCTAGTTTGGAGGAAGAATTTTCATTTGTCTTAAAGGTAGATTTTTTTTATAACTTCAATTTTCCCTTTTCTATGGCCAAGTTTTATAGCTTATGTTCCATGGTAAACACTTCATAATTTTTTTTGAATATTTGGACACGTAGTGTATAAGATATATGTTTGGTGTAGGCTCGAGTAAAAAGCTCTCTAAGTTCACGCTGAGGCAAGGAAAATGAAAGATGATTAATCAAGCTTCTCTAAAAAGTGATGAAATAAACAATGGACTCATAATATAATTGTTTAATATAATAAATATTGATGATAGATACTTTATTGTAAATATTAATGGAAAAGTGATCTAAGAAGACCTAAACTAGTTGGGTGAAAGAAAAGATTGAATGCCTAGTAAGGGCACTATACCAGTCAAGTGGTAGGTTGGATAAAGACATGGGGAAGTTTCAAAAGAGAATGATATCATCATAAATAGTCATGTAAAATGTGTTCCTAAAATCCCTAATTTACTATGGGGGATCCTCCTTACTCTAAAATTTTGTAGATTTTAGAGGTTCCCATTGAGGAGGGTAAGGTCTAATAGGGACTAAGGGATGAATAGGTTCATTAAAAATCTACTCATAGTATAGGATATTATGTGCCCCTGTAATGGAAGACTCAAGTTTTTTCATCTTATCCATGAGCATATTCATTAAGTCAATTTAAGTTGGTTCACTTAAAGGATCATAAGGTCTATATTGTGGTTGTGGTTGAGTTATATAATAGTAATTGGTTGGTAGTTGAGCAGCTTCCACATATTGGGATGTGGATGCTAGAAGTTAGGTATGTGGTATTTAGGGGTAAGTAGATGATGGTGGTTGGGTAGTGGGTACATACCTTTGTGAGTTAGAGATGTATCCTAGGTTAGGCATGATAGATACCTATTGAGGGATTCCTATGGGTTGGGTATGGGTGGTAGTTGGATTGGTTATAAGAGGTGAGGTAGTGACCTTTGTGCTAATGGGTGGTGAAGTATAAGGTATAGATATCATCAAGTTTGGTATGGGTATTGATTAATGGGTGAGGGTTGATGAGTGAAAGGCTGGAAGTACTGATGATAGGTGCTCTAATTATGGGAGAAGTATCATAGGTTAGTGGTTGGGTTGTTCCTGAGGTGGAAGTGTCATTGGTAAGGGCAAAAAGTGTAAGGGTAATGGTTGGTTGGATCAGTTGGTTTTTAGCTATGGTGTCAAAAGGGTTAGATAAAGATGCATGGGTAGTCAAAGTTTGGGTAGTGACCATGGTAATAGAAAAATCCCCCATAAGGTAGGATGACATACCATAAGGAGGATCAAGAGATGGACTTGAAACTAGGGCATGGTGAGGGGAAGTGTTAATGTAGTGTTGAAGGGAAACATGATTATTTTCTAAAAAAGTGGTAAAGTCCATGTCTCCTTTGGAAAATACTTGAGGGAAATTAGGGTTTCCTAATGGATAAGGTGAGTCTTCTACCTCAAAGACATACTCCATAGATGAAGAGGTAGAAGAGGTTAATTTTAGTGATAGGTTCTACTCTAATAGGTCTCTTCATCACTGGCAAGTGAGAACCATACAAGAAAGGGGGAGAGAATATAATAATAAACTCACCACTCAAACAAGAAGATGAGAAAATAATCAAGGTAATCAAGACACACACTATAATGTATGTTAATCTTAGAGATTAGTTTTAATCTTACTTTGGCTTATGCCTTAGTTTATAAGAATGTGTGACAGAAGTAGTCTATGGTTTTTTTTGGTTGTTTATGTGCTCAAATGAATCTATATTGGAATTAATACGTGGATTGGTATTGGATCCTACCCCCTCACTTTATGGTCTTATAATGGCAAGAGTGTCAGGTGCTTAGCCAATATATATTAATATCTATAATTTATACTTAACTATAGAGCTAAGTTGATTATCCCTTTGATAAAGACCTCCAAATAGAATTTTTGAGAAAGCATAAGGTGACTATTAGGTGATGAAATCTTGGTTAGGCCTTGTTTCAAATTATTTTGATATTTGATTGATTAAAGTGGTTTGAATAGTGTGTGAAAAAAAAGTGGTGATATGATAAGATTATTGTGCTTTAATTCAAAGTGAACTAATGTTAAAATCAATAAATTGATGCAATTTATTTTAATCCCAAAAAAATTTTCAGTTTCAATTATTAGCATAGATAGAGAGAATAACATATAAATGCAAATAAAAATGTGAGTAAAGACTCTAGGTCACACTATGTATGTGAGAATGTTTCATGTAAATTCTCACTTTAAGTTCTAGGGAAGAGAGAAAAGAAAATTTATATAGGTGTGGTTGAAAAACTTTTTTTTTTGTACGTGCATTGAATCAAAAGATTGTGAAGAGCTCCTCTTTGGATTGGGAGGAAGATCTGTAGATAAGAAAGTGCTAAATAATTTTTTTTTGTTAGATAAATAGTTGGGTCGATTTCCTATCAATAGCTATATCTGAAAAGTGAGGGCTTCCTTAAGGGATGTCAATCTGCATGTTTTAAAAAATTAATTTCACAAAACTAGAAAGAAGGTGCTTACATTAATAATCAAAAGGTACTAAAATTGAACACAAGAATGCTTGTTTGAGAAAATAGACTATAAATGATTAAATTAGTGATAAAATAAATAATACTAGTGCTAAGGGGTTTGGATATGCTTCATAAAATATGAAAGAGATCTGTGAGTGATCAAAAACACAAAAAATCAAGTTTAGTTGACAGTAAGTAGGTGAAAATAACTTGTTAGTTTTCACTACCACAGTGACCAATGGTGATTTAGGTGATTGTCAATGGTTAACATGATCATTAGTAGTCAATATAACCATCGGTGATTGTGCAAACTATCAACGGTTGACTCAACCATCAATAGTTACTATGTGAAGATCTAGGTTATTAATTACTAAATTATAGGGTCCAAAAAATGGATTACAAGAGATGGGAAAAATATAGACTAATTGTGAAATGGAAATAAAGTACATGAATATTTCCAAATAAGTAATTCTCTTATCATAAGTTGATTAGGTGAGTAGTTGAAGTAGTTACATTATTGGTAGAATCTAGATTGAATCCAATAGAGTAATGGTACTCAAAAACTTGGTTGAGAGGCGACAATGATTGGAATTTCAATGTAATGGCTGAATTATTGATGATGTTGATGACATTGATATCATTGATTGACCTACAAAACAAAAGTCTTGAATCTATAAGCTCTTGATAATTATTGCATATGAATTTGACCTCCTAGGCCTCTCTTTTATAGGCACAAGTAAAATGTAGAAATGAAGGTGTAACTAGGCCATCTAAATATAAATTATCCATGCAAAGGTTGGTAACAAGATTTAAACAAGCTATATTTATAAAATAAATGTGGGTGGTTTGCATGTGCTTTGTTGAGGAGGTGGACCATGACAATCAATGGTCAGGGTTTCCCATGGTGATCATCAATGGTCACCCTAACCATAAATGATTAGGTTCCAAAGGAAAGAGGTCCTAAAGGCTAGGTTGAGTCATCTTATTAATCTAACTTTTAGTGGGCTTGGTTACACCAAATCAGTGTAAATTAGTCCTAAAAGAGCCCTAAGTAGGTCTGGGGGGTTGTTGACATTCAGAAGCATAGGTGTGAATATTTTTGGTGTCTACACTAAGATTTAATTATGGATCTAATGCATTCTTTATTGTATATAGTTTTCACCTTGTGCTAATAAATAAAAGATTATTATTTATTTAATTAATTACCAATGTAAGTTAAGGTTTAATAATTACCACTTAGACATTAATTGCTCTAACACTTCCCCATAATTCTAAGTGAGATAGATGTTATAGTTGCCTCACAAAAAAGGAATTATACTATGTACAAAATTGAAGGATAGAAAAAACTTCATCATGACAAACATCACCTTTTGAAATAAAAAGAATTATAATCCATAAACTACTTGAAGGTAAGTTTAGGAAAACATGATCATGAAACTACATCTCACAATTTCTCATGGATAATCAGTAATCTTATTTAAAATATTTTATAACATAAGGACCTCCATTACAAATATGCTTTTAATATATTGGGGTACAAAATTAAAACTTCCACATGAAGTTTACATAAATTTCATAACTTTCACATGAATTTACAATGCTTTAGAATGATAATAATTATAGATAAAGAGAATAAATACATGTCCATTAGAAAGTAGCATTGTCATGTACACTCCCACTCAATGGCAACTCTGAGAGGCCCAACATTGTATGAAACTAACAAAATTTGGTATCACCAAGTGGTTTTGTGAAGATATCTACCACTTGTTCATCTATAGGATAGAACTATAGATCAATATCTCCATTAAGTACTTTATATTGAATAAAATGTGTATGAATTTTAATATGATTAAATTATGGGTGTTGTGCACCTACACAAAACTTAAACACATCTAAAAATAGATTCATGATAGAATAGTATAGTTAGCAGCAAAATAACTAAGTACATAAAAAATAATATGTGTTTTTAGGTAAAAACACATTTAAAATAATCAAGTTATATTTTAAGGTAAACAAGTTTACTAATTCGATTACAAATTTAGTGAAAAAACATAGATTATTGTATGTAGTTCATTATTATATGTATCCAATATTGACAATATGAGCATCCCCAACTATCATGTGATGCACATACAATACCATACTAATAATATGATAATATGTTTAACCAAATATTAGATATCCTATCATCAATAACTAATTTTATCATTTTATCCTTATCAAAGCTTTTCAAGTTTTAATATGCTTAAACAAAAGATTGGGGTAGAACCTCTCATACATCAGCTATGGATAATTTTAGCACAATTTTCATTCATACAATAAGATATATATAATATTAAAACAAATAAGTTTAGAGATGTAAGAATAGAATGATTAGTAAAATAAATTATGAAGAGCTAATAATATAAACTCCATTTACACTTTTCATGTCATAACATATATTATTATCAAATGAAGCATATAAGTATGTTTACATAAACAATCAACTGATAAAACAATCAAATGAGAGTATATAAGTATTTGAAATATAAAGAATAAAAACTCATTAAGCATGATCTTATTACCAAATGTAATAACTAAATATGATCATCTTGTCAAATTAAGCATGATGAAAACTAATTAAGCATGATCTTCTTACCAAATGTAATAACTAAATATGATCATCTTGTCAAATTAAGCATGATGTTATACATATAATGTATTTTCATGATAACTCATATGAGTTAAAAATAATCATAACATCTATATATTTTATTTGCTTTATCATATAATAAAAAATTTCTATTATAATATAATTATAATAAACATGTTTTAAAAGTTAAAATAAATCATTTTAGTAACAAATACAACATAGATAAGACACTATCAATATAATTAGTATCTCTAAAGTAACAACAAATTAGATTTATCAAAGAAAATGAAATCCTATGAGCATATGTGTATTTTTGATATATAAAAATAAAAATATTAATAAGAGATTATATTAAAAATATGAATAATAGAATTAATGGATTTGACTCATAAAAATATAAGAACATTTATAGCTTGCAACATTGTTCTAGCCACTTCTATGATGGTGCAATTTTTCCTTTCAACAATACCATTTTGCTAAGGAGAAGAGGGAATTGCTAATTTCTTTTGAATACTATACATAATTCAACAATAATAAAACTTCTTACTAACATATTCACCACCATTGTCATTTCTTAATCTCTTAATAAAAAAATCATATTCATTTTCAACACTAGCTTTAAATTCTTTGAATTTAGACATGTTAGATTTATTTTTAATTAAAAAAAGGCCAAATCATTATAGTTTAATAAAAAAATACTAAAATATAAAAACAATTTAAGAAATATAATTTAAATAATTCCTACAACATCACTATGAGTCAATTCTAAAATATGAAAGGAATTCACATCATGATTTTTGTGAAATGGATTAGTATGTTGCTTACCACATAAGCAACCCTCACAATTTTCATGATGAGTGGATAGAAAGAAGTCTAACAAAAAAAAATTTTGTATAAACATCATGTAAATATATAAAATTAATACCCTAATATTTCATGCCATAATTGAGATTTATTCTTACTATACAATGAAATAATACATGTAGATGAAAGAGAGAAGATATAAAAACCATTCTTTTGAACACCTTCAACAATAAAGGAACTAGATTGATTTCTAATGGACCAGATATCTTTAAGTAATGTTACAATGAAATTATCATTTGTAATTTGAGAACAAGATAACAAATTTTTTAAGCTTAGGTACATAGAAAATATTAAATTTATAGTAATAAAATTTGAAGAATTTGCTTTTCCCTATATAGTTTCTTCTAAAAATGAATTATATCCCTAGTAAATTATTTTAGGGATATCTCTAAAATCACATAAAATATTAGATAATCAAGTCATATGGTGCAATTCACCACTAACTAAAATCCACTCATTTACATTTGAATCAAATAAATTAGCATGTAAAGTAATAACATTTTGATCAAGATTGTTATTTTGATTAGGGTTTTTATTGTTCTACTTGTTTTGATTAAATTTCTTTCCTTTATTATTTTTAGAAGATTGATTGTTAATTCTATCTTTTTTTATAATAGGTTTCCCTTCTATGACCAAATTTACAACACAGATTGTAAATTTTATTAAACTTAGGTGTCTGATTCTTAATACCATATTTTTTATTCTCATTTGAGCTAGAATTAGGGTTAGATTTATCTTTCTTATTATTATCAAAAATAGTATTTAAGGTGAGAATTTCCCAAGTAATATTTTTTTTAGAACAAAAATTTATCATAACTTTATCTTCTTGAATCAGGGGAGTAGACAAGATGGTAAGGTCAGGGATATCTTACTCATTTTGATATTTATAATTCAAAATTGAAATAAAATTTCTAATTTTTTTTATGAACATTTAACTGAATGATAAAATAAATCAATTGATATTTAATCAAATTATAATTACATCCATCTAATTGAGCATTAATATTTTTTAATTTTAGCAAAACAATTCACAAATTTATCATTACCTTTCATAGGTGTAGTTAAAAATTCAAGGATTAACTTAATAATCTTTGAGAGATGAGTTCCCTCTTGCATGGATTCAAGGAGTATTCAAGCATTTATAAGAGAATCTTGATTACCAATGTGGAGAAGGAATTCATCTTTAACACTCTACAAGATAATGGATATAGCTTCTTATGATTTTTGTTCGAATGCATTAATAAGTTCAAGAGTCATATGTCATCTACAAGGGTATTTTTTAGTCCTAATGTTATGCCCTTAACCATTGGTGTGTCTAGGGATATGTGTGGAAAACTTGTGGCTTACATACCTCTTTTATTTACTTGTTATATTTCTCTATGTTTTTAGATAGGTTGGTCTATGGAATAACCTTGAATATGTAGACTATATATAAGAGGTAGTGGTTAGTCTTTGATCATCATGTTAAGTATTCTATTATTATTGCATTATTTTGGAGGTTGTCCCATCAAAGTGGCTTTGCTATACTATCTAATATTATGTTCTGTTATAAATTATCAATGTGGAATCTCTCATGTTTTCTTATTATATGTAATATAAAATCATTCTATGTGAATATCTAAGTAATTTCGTTACAAATGGTAACAAATCTCTGATTTGGGAAAGTTTCCTATGGTATTTTTTTTGGATCTGGTGAGGCATGGCTTCTAGGAGCAGTGAAAGCAAAAAAATACAACTTGCAATTTAGGAATAATTATTTTTTCTATCAGTGCAGTATTTCTTGATTTTTTTTTTTAATATTTAAAAAAAAGTCTAGAAACTTTTTTCCACTTACACACTTGTAGTCATCAGATTCATCTTAATGAGACAATCATAATAATACATTCTGTCGGTATACTTTTTTAGTACCAAAAATTTTACTCTAGTACACAAAGGTAATCATTGGATTCATCTTAACAAGGTGATCACAATGGTACCATTTCCTGGTACACTTTTTTGTGAGGTCAAAAACCCTCTTAGGTTTTGTTTATGACATGTCCTTCAACTCAGGGAAGAAAAGGGGCACCAAAAACTCCTAACACTCCTATTGATGACATGGAATCATGAACTTTAGATCTAGTGATTTCTCAACTTCAAGAGGACATGAAAAACTTGGTGAGGCATGATGACTTTTTTACAATCCAAGATGATGTTTTAGGGATGCATGGAGAGATTAATGGGATTCATAGTGAATTGTAGCATATCACTATGTAATTGATTGCCCTCACATCTCAGTTTTAACCTAACAACCCTCCACTTCAACATTCAAATTCTCCTCTCAATAACTTCCATATTGGTATGAAATTGATGTTTTCAAAATTGGACATGTGTAAGTTCAATTTAAGGATCCTCTCACTTGGATTACCCAAATTAAGAATTTATTTTAGCTACATCAAACCCCTAGTTCTTAGAGGGTGATGGTGGTAACCCTGTTTATGGAACCTAAGAAATTCATTTGGTATCATTGGTTATGTGCTCAAAAGAAAAATAATGGTGATCCTATTACATGGACTATTTTTAATAAAGATTTGATAGCTCATTATCAAAATAATATCTTTAATAACTATTTTAGCTAATTAGCCAAGCCATGGCAAACAAGTACTATGAACTATTATATTCATCAATTTCAAAATCTCTCTTTATGGGGGGAAGATATCATTGAGAGAAATTTGACAAATATTTTTTTGGGTGTCCTCAAAGATAACATCCAATATGAGGTTTGAATGTTTAACCCAACATTTGTATTAAAATCTATCCCTAAGGCATGCATGGTAGAAAAAATAGATGGTCAAAAGGAAAACTTTCACTACTAGTCGTGATCACAACTTTTTAGCACCATCATTTCCATAGCCCACCAGATTAACACAATGATAAATTAAGGAGAAGTGAGACAAAGGGTTGTGATATGGTTGTGATATAAAATGGAATAAAGAGCATTATTGTGCTGAAAAAAGTTATTTTACATTGAAAGTACCCATGATGATGAATATGATGTAGAAGTACATGATGCTGATGCAAAAGTTCCTAAGCAAGGATTTAAAGAATCTTACTACTATTTCATGTCATGCCCTATCAGGTATTAGTACTTACCAAACTCTTAAGGTGATGGGTTTCCTTAAGAAACAAAAGGTCATTATCTTGATTGATTCTAGGAGCACACATAACTTCATCTATAGTAATTTGGTTTCTCATTTGAACTATTTGATTTATCTAGCTCCAAAATTTTAGGTTATGATTGTAGATGGTGGTATTATTTGATGTTCAATAAAATGTCATAGTATTAAGTTGGCCATGGGAGACTACTTATTGGATTCTCTTATGTTTGTTATTTTGATGGGTGGAGATGATATTGTTCTAGGAGTCTAGTGGCTCACCACTTTGGGCACTATTGAGATGAATTTTCAAGAGTTATTCATGCATTTTCATTCTAAAGAAAGGAAATTTGAGCTAAGATGATTAAATTCTAAATCTCTCAAACTTGTTAGCCTTCATCAAATGACAAGATTCTTCATAAGGGTGATAAGGGATTTTTAGCTTGCTTATTTTCTATGGAAGTATAACCAACTTATCCATCTCCACCTCTTAATCTGTAACAAATAATTGATGCTCATTCCATTATTTTTGGAGACATGTCAAAAATACTTCCATCTAGCCACATGCTATCACACATATTCTTGGTAGTACACCACCTAACATCAGGCCATATAGGTATCCCTATGCCCAAAAAAATAAAATTTAAAATATGGTACAAGATATGTTGGATGCAAGAATCATTCATCATAGCCAAAGTGAATAATTTTCACCAATTTTCATGGTGAGAAAGAGAGATGACACTTGGAGGATGTGCCTTGACTATAAATAACTCAATAAGTAATCTATCAAAGATAAGTTTCCAATTCCTATTATTGATGATTTTATAGATGAATTGAATGGTGATATTTATTTTATCAAGTTAGATATATGTTTTGGGTATCATCAAATTAGGATGCATGATGAAGACAAATCTAAAACCACTTTCATGACTCATGAGGGCCATTATGAGTTTTTGGTTATGCCTTTTGGCCTAACAAATACACCATCTACTTTTTAGAATTTGATGAATACTATTTTTAATCGATTTTTGAAGAAATTTGTTTTGGTATTCTTTGATGATATCCTCATTTATATTAAAAATTTGGTAGACCATTTGCAACATGTGAAATATGTACTCTCCATTTTGGAGCAAACTCAATTATATGCCAAACACTCCAAATGTACTTTTCGAGCTAGTGGGGTTAAATATTTGGGTCATTTGGTGTATTATAAAGGAGTGAAAGTGGATCCTAAAAAAATCCAAGCAATGGTGGACTGACCAATTCCTAAGACACTCAAGCAAACTTGGGGATTTTTAGGGCTTACTAGTTACTATCATAGATTTGTCAAAAATTATGGTACTATTCCAGCCCCACTTACCTCTTTGTTAAAGAAAAACTCTTTTTAGTGGACTAATGTATCTACCCATACATTTGAACAATTGAAATTGGCTATGTGCACTAGTCCAATATTGGCCACTCTTGATTTTTCTAAGACTTTTGTGGTTAAATGTGGTGCATTCAGGTATGGTATGGGTGTTATAATCATGCAAGAAGGTAGACCACTAGCATTTGAATGTAATCAAATCAAGGGTAAAAATTATCACAATCCCATCAATGAGAAGGAAATGATGGCTATTTTTCATGTAATCAAACAATGGAGACCTTATTTGATGGTTCATCAGTTTCAGGTAAAAACTAATCATGATACTCTTAAATACTTTTTAGAATAAAGGTTGTCATCTAAATAATAATAGAAATGGGTAACTAAGATGTTAGTCTATGATTTTGAAATAGTCTATAGACAAGGTAAGGATAATTTGGTGGCAGACGCACTATCCATAAAAGATGAATCAATTGAGGCATTCCTATGTGCCATAACTATTTTGCAAGTAGATTGGCTAGAGGAAGCATGATCAGAATCAAAACATGATAGTACTACATATGATTTGATCCAAAATATTTAGCAAGGTTTAGGTGGATTTGAAAAATGCACATGGAAAGGTAATGTATTATGGTGTAAAAATAGATTTTACATATGTAAGAATTCTCTTCTTAAATAAAAAATCCTTCAATAACTTCATGCAACTCTAATTGGGGTCATTCAAGATTTTTGAAAACCTATCACAGAATCAAGAAAGATATTTTTTGGGAAGGTCTCAATGGGTATGTCCAAAAATATGTGGCTAAATTTATTATCTACCAAAAAAACAAAAGCAAAACCATCAAAACTTTAGGTCTTTTACAACCTTTATCTATCCCTAGCCAGTGTTGGGAAGAGGTATCTATGGATTTCATTATAGGATTACCAAGATCTAATGGTCAAAATGTTATCATGGTTGTTGTAGATAATCTCATTAAGTATTCTCATTTTTTTCATTATCCTAGCCATTTGCTACTAATACAGTAGCTTCTACTTTTCTCAATATAGTTCACAAATTGCATGGGACCCCTAAGATTATTGTCAGTGATAGAGATCCCATTTTTACTAGTAATTTTTTGACTGAGTTATTTACATGTTTAGGCACCCAATTGGCCCATATTTCATCCTATCATATTCAATTTGATGGAAAAATTAAGGTAGTCAACAAATGTTTGGCAGGCTATCTCCATTGTTTTATTTCTGATAAACAAGATAAATGGGTTCATTGGCTACCACTTGACGAATGGTGGTAAAATACTTATGTTCATAGTTCTTTCAAAATGTCTCATTTTGTGGCACTATATGGATACCACCATCCATCCATCACTTCAACCTTGAATATCCATCTTAAGGTTTGTGCAGTTGAAGAACATGTTTACCATCAATAGGGGGTCCTTGCAAGTTTGTGTGAAAATTTAGCTATGGCCCAAAATCACATGAAGAAAAAAGTAGATCAACATAGAAGTGAGACATTTTGACATTGGTGATTCAGTCTTTGTTTGCTTATATCTATACAAACAAATTTTATTGAAGTAATAAAAAAGGATAACAAATTGTCCCCTAAGTATTATGGACCTTATTAGATCTTGCAAAAAATTGGAAGTGTGGCCTACAAGTTAGATTTTCCTTCATCCACTCGCATACATCCATTATTTCATGTATCATGCCTAAATAAAGTCATTGGACATAGTGTTACCATTTAAATAAAATTTCTAGAATTGGATGAGGAAGGTAATGTTTTTATTGATCTCGAGGTGATCCTTCAAAGGTGCACCAAGCAACTATGTTCCAGAGTAATTATAG
>JARHVA010002686.1:2157500-2187500 GCA_037957365.1 Torreya grandis
AAGTGTTGTGATCAAGTAATATCCCTATACTGTTATTCTACCCTTCAAATGTTTGTTAAATAATATTACACAAGTATAATCGAATCAAATAAAAATCATAACAATTCATGGCCTCATCACACCCCCTACTTAACCTCTTACTTTTCATCAAGTAAGCATTCTTTGCATTTTTAATCCACAATATTTCTTAAAATATAGGATTATAATACAACCCATCTTGTCAAAGTTATAAAATCCTTTAGCATCAACTATGCTTTTCCACCTTTTCTTTTTTGATTCTCTATGAGCTAGCACATTCCCCTCTAAATTAGGAATTAGAAACCACAACATGCGTGGATGAAACATCAACCCCAACCAACTTATCCTCCTTTTCTTGACAAGCTCAATGTATATGTATACTATGTGTAATGCCTCTTTAAGTTTGTGAGGGGAATAAGGCTCTTTTATTTTTAGGACATCTGAAAGCTTTGTACATTTGTAAAAATAGGAAACAAAAACTTATTTTCCATATCCATTAATGATTTTTAAGTAGTTATTCTAGACCTATAATTATTTCTTTATTACCCATGCTTATGGAGTATCTACATTCATAAAAGTGATCCATTCATTTATTATAGCTTTTGAATCAGTAGATTCACCCCTAATCATTAGGGTAGCCTCTTTTTATTTCTCTTTATAATCATCAACCTATTTTTTTCTTCTTATTTCATTGAGGACATATGAGGTAAAGACATTAAATTAGGTATCCCCTAGGTATTTATTTGGATTCTAATTTATGTCATGCAACACAATATACTGATGCATGTAACACTTACTTAATTGTTCCTAAACATCAAGGTTAGCATGCCTATAGACATCAAAAAATACTTAGGATCACATACATTTTAGGATTGATCACTGTATATTCTATCATATTTGAATCTGAGCCACCTTTCTTCTAAGTATATAGCATATACCCTAGAGGATGATCTGCATTCTATTAACATATTAGTGTTCTCATGCATGTTAGTGATCTTCTCTTTCAAATAAGTGATCTCAGCCTGTACCTTTTCTAGGATTTATTTTAAATCTTCATATTTCTCCCTTACTTCAACATATACTTTAAACCTTTGTATCAAATGCTTATGATAAGCTTCATCATCACTAAAATTTTCCTCAATAAAACTCAAAAGCTCATCAATTTTATCTACTAGCCTATCAATTGAGAGGTCTACATCAATCACTTCTAATGTAGGTTCTTTTGTAGTGGTCTCTATAGGATAAAACCTATTATTCTATAGCATTATCCATTATAAGTTCCTCTAGGGGTACACTAATGTCATCTATAGGGAATGTGGATGAAGTTGTTGTAGGCACTTCTAAGGGAGTTGTTGTAAGCTTCTCTAATGTCCTTCTTTTTCTTGACTCTTCTTCCATAGATGGCTCTATAAATTTTACTACCCCCAAAAGTGTTTCCAATCCTTTTTTATCTTTTAACTCTACTATTTTTTTCCTTAACCTATATATATCTTCTATGGATTATTTCAAAGATTGGAACTCTTGGTCATGAGTAACTGTGTCTTGTTTTGTTTCTTCTTCTATGGTCCTTTCTTCCAATAATTCTTCTTCTTTTATAGGTTGATGGGACATTCTTAGTTATTTTTTTATATATCCTATTTGTTTCAATAAATCCATGTCTTCCTCTATAAATCTAGGTTGCTTAGGTAACTGCATTTCCTCTTCTTTTGTAGACTCTTCTTTAGTATACCACTCTGTTATCTCAAATCCATCAAAGTTCTTATGAATTTTAGGCTCCTTTTTCTTCCCTTCATTATTACTAATGTTTATAGGTGAGGATGCTAGTTTTGTCTTTTATCTTTTAATTCTATGAGACCTCCTAGGAAGATCTCTCTTAATATTTGATGCAAAGGACTTCTTCCTTTTAGTCTTATTTTTTTTTTAAGAAGGGGAGCGATTAAAACCTACTCTTTTTGTGCAACTAGGGATGGAAGAACTTCTTCTCCTTTTGCAGGAGCCATGGTGGAAGAATATTATTTTTATGATGAAATAGTTATAACAATAGGAGACGAAATATTTTCCCAATTTGTTTTAGTGGAATCTCCTTCTCCATGTATTCAGGAGGTAGAACTAATTCTCTTCATCTTCTCTTGTTTATAACAACTATAGGTGAAACTCTAGTGGCTATGGGCTGACTAGTTATACTAGTACAGGTAGTATCCTCTTGTGTTATTTGATATACCTATTCCTTGAGAGATTCCCCACCATTTTTTTCCTCCTCTAGCTAAGGTTCACCAATCCTTAGGGTTAGAAACTATTCCTAGGTAAGCTTAGGTCTAGTATTTATTATTCCTTGTTTAATTAGCAACCAAATCAAACAAAGATGAGATAAGGCTTTCTCTACCTCACTTTGGTATTCTATAGACATATTATGTAGGATATTCCATAAGTGGTTTGGGATATTAATAGTCCTACAATGACTTAAATGATTAAAAAAATTGAATTGGAGAGTATAGATCAAAGAGTACCTTCCTTCACATGTCAGATATTTGATGATATATGAGGCCACTTCTCTCCAAGTTGGGGGTATACTTAGTCTCTCTACAAATCTACTCTTTAACATTAGCCTTTAATTATCTTGATTAAATTTTTATCTAAATAGTTGGTCATTAAGTTTCTCTTCCTAGTTTTCCCCTATTCTTGATAACCCAATAACCTAGCTTACCAGTTCTTTTGTAATTGTAAATGTGATGCCAAATACTATCACCTATTTTCCTATAAAAGACCTTGAAATTCTTTTAGTGATAGGTTCTAAAAAATTTTATAGTTTCTCAAAATAGGTAGCCCATCCAACCCTATTGAAGATGGCTCAGCTGCCTGGGTCTACTTCCAACTACCTGTGGTATAAGGATTCCCTTCTCACTACTGAAACTCCCGTTCTAGCTAGTTTATCTTCTTGTCAAATTTTTCAAATAGATATTTCTTCAAAACACCTAATTTTACCTTAAAATTTTTTCCTGTATCAAAACAAGTTTCTTTAATAATGGTAATTCTGGTTGTAAGTTACAACAATGTCTTGTTTAGGCCTTTATTTGAATGAGTTATGATCTCAAAGTGGGAAACAATAAAACTGATTATTTTCCCCTATTGAATATTGGTGTATTTATGGAATAATCATGGGCTTTCAATCTACATGCGTAGATTATCCTAAAGTGTTTGTGATTGATTTCCCATAACATTCTTCTCCCCCCCATGTGAAGGGTGACTTGTCCCGAAGTGATGTGGTACATGTAGGATGCAAAGAGATATGATGGGGTAGTTATGAGGGTGTGAGTGGTGATTTGGCATAGCTAAAGACATGACTTGATGAATGATGTTTTAATGTTTAGATATTCTTTTAAATATAATGCATGTTATATTAAAAAATGTTGTGCTTTTTTATGACTAAAAGATACATTGTACCTTTATAACCATTTATTCCTAGGGTTACGACATAAGAAATCTACATGTAAGTGATTTTCAAAATGAAATCTTAGCTTGTTATTTTCTCATACAATTATTACCCTAGTATTCATGACTATGTTTTATTATTATCCAGGTCAAATCCTTTATGAACATGGAGGAAGGTGGGTGATGGCATTTATTGCTTTTGATCTCCTCTGTATGAACCTATTATTGGCTTCTTTCTCTTCTATCTTACTCCTAATGAATGATGATATTTGTTGATGGAATCTTTATTTCATTAATTTTTAATTTGGAAATCAACTTGTTTATCAAACTTGGGACCTATGCTCTAAGAAAGATCCCAGATCTCTTTTATTTACATAGTGAAATTATTTTTCATGAAGTGACCAAAAGTTGAGAACGGTTCTTTTATTCCCTTTTAGCCATAAATTAAAAAATGGAGATTTTAAGTATATGCCTTTATTTTAGCACTTAATTTGTTATTCAAGAGTATGGTCATTCCTCAATAATGCTTGAAGTTTCTACTCTAATCTTCCTTTACTCCTCCTCTAGCTTGTCTAGTGTCTTCTGTGAATTTCTCAATAGCCCATAGCCAAAGCCATAGCTCATAGTTTGTGAGGAATTAACCTAAAAATACTAGAGAGGTGTATATAGGGGTTAGGATGTACCTATAATAAGTATAGGTTAAGCCTATAACCACTCAAAAGATGTGCCTAGTAGTGATGAAGGTGCTCATAGCAACTTTAGAATAACCTGTAGCAACTACAGGAATTCCTTTATTAACAAAGGTGCCTATAAAAATGGTGAGGGTGATTTTGGTAGTTATGAAGATGCCCTCAGTATATCTAGGGGTATATATAGCCCCCTTTTGTAGAATTATTTCTTTCCCATAAAAATTAAATGTTGAACCCATAGCTACTAAAGATTGAGGCTGGAAGCAATTGGAAGGAAAGATGTGTTGTAAGAAGATGAGTAGTTTTTCTCAAAATGATTCTATATTATCTATTTTTGGTTGTTACCCCTAAATAACCAGTAAGCTAGTTTTTTATTTAGACCCTTTTTTATATAGTTTTGGACATCTAAAAATATATTTTTCTCCCCAAAAACTACCAATAATATCCAAAAGGATTTTTACTATTGGATTTTTTATATGATTATAATTGCTATCTATAGTAGAATATTTATTGTGTCCTTACCATGTCAGTTGTGAGTTTGACTGGTCAAGGACTATGTAAAGATCTTAGTCTACATGCTAGAGGATGGTTAGAATGTTCTCCTCTCCTTATTCATCTACTTGTTGGTTAATTCCAAGTTATAATATTATCTTTAGGGTCTTGTGCTCAAATTTAATTGACAACATAGGTTTCTTCACATAGACCAACTCATATGAGGTGAAGCTTGTATTAGTCTTCCACATGATTCTATATGCCCAAACAGCTAACAGTCTCGATCAAAATATTTTCTAACTCCTTGTTGGTGACTTCCACCTATCCATTAGACTATGGATCATATGGAGTTGATTTTTTATGCCTAATCTTATATTTTTGGACTAGGGTGGTAATTAAACTAGAAGTAAATTATGTTATTTGATCAATGACTATCTCTTGTAGTACACCATATCTTGTGAATATTTTTTCATAGAGGAAAGCTACCACATTTTCATATTTAACATGTGTAAGAGCCTTTATTTCCACACATTTAGTGACATAACCAGTACATACAATAATGTACTCTTTGTTATTTGATTTTGGATCAAAAGGTCCTACAAAATCTAGGCCCCAATTTTCAAATGGTTCAAGCACTATTTGAGATTCAAAAGGCATTTCATCCAAACATGTAGGTCTCCCCATACATTGACATCTATCATAATGATCTGTATACCTTATTGCATCTTTATGGAGTGAGGGCCAATAATACCATGTATTCAATTTTTTTACTATTATACACTTGGTTAGAAAATGCCCTCCATAAGGTTCATCTTGGCAACCTTTGAGGATGTCTAGAAATTCATATTCTCTAAGACATCTTTTGATGATGGAGTCAGGCCTAGTATAAAAATTAATCTTGATAGCTAAGAATACCTACCACATTTTTGAGTCAAATATATTTTTTTAGGGAAGAAGTGTTCTAGAAGTAACCCTATTACAAGTTAGTTAGCAATATCAGCATACATAGGTGTGGTAAGGGCAAGGGAGAATAGTTGATCATCTAGAAATGAGTCATCTACTATGGTATCCTCTAAAGGGGATTATAGTCATGATAAGAAATAAGCCATGACATTGTCCTTACCAAGCTTATCTATAATAGTTAGAATAATTTTTTAATAAAAGCAACCATTTTATCACTCTACTTGAGATACTTAGTTTGTTCATAAGTTACCTAATGGATGCATGGTCTATATGAATAAAGACTTGGTACCCTATTATGAAGTGATGTAACTTGTTGATAGCATAGACTACTGCTAAGAATTCATTTTCAGTGACCATGTA
Source organism: Torreya grandis (assembly GCA_037957365.1). Taxonomy (NCBI): domain Eukaryota; kingdom Viridiplantae; phylum Streptophyta; class Pinopsida; order Cupressales; family Taxaceae; genus Torreya; species Torreya grandis. Next base: position 2,163,452 of record JARHVA010002686.1, read on the forward strand.
ATTTAATTTTGTGACCAATAGGTTCTTGATTATGAAATATATGGCATGGTTGAGTGCTTCTTATTTTTGGCCTAGCACAACTCCCGAGGTAGTATTTGAAGCATCTATGTGAATATAGAAGGGAAGATTCTAATCAGGACCATGTAAAATTAGGGTGGTGGTTAATAATTCCTTCAATTATTTTAAGGTTGCATCAAAAGTAGGAGTCCATATGAATTTAACATCTGTAGTTAGGAGAGTAGATAATGGTGCTGCTACTTTTTTGAAATTATCGATAAATATTATATAATAACCTGTATGTCTTACAAAACTCTTTACATCCTTATGTTTTTGAGGTACAAGCAAGTTTTTTGTCAAGCTAATTTGTGTAGGGTCAACATTGATTCCTTCAATAGATACATGGTGGCCTAGGGCATGCCTTCTATCATTAACATGTAGCATTTTTTGTGGCTTAAGGACAAATAGTTCTCTTGATAGCATTGTATTACTTTTTTTAGGTTCTTCAGGCACTCATCAAATGTTTCTCCATAGATAGTGAAGTCATCCATGTATATTTTTACACATTCATTAGTGAGATGTGAAAAGATACTCATGGAAGCCCTCTAAATGTTGTAGGAGCATTGCACAACCCAAACGGTAATATAGAATAGGTATAAGTACCCTAGGGATAAGTGAATATGGTCTTCTCCTAGTCCTCAAAAGTAATTCTAATCTGGTTTTAACCACTAAATCCATCTAGAAAGGAAAAATATTTTCCCCTACTAGTTTATCTAGCACTTGATCAATAAATGGTAGAGGAAAATGATCCTTTCTAATTGTTGTATTAATTTCCTTATAATATATGCAAACACACCACTCTCCATTTTTCTTTGGTATGATTACCAATGGTGAAACCCATTCATTATCTGAGATGAGATATATAAATCCAGTGATTAGGAGTTTTTGCAGTTCTACTTTGACTATTTCTCTAAGAGATGAATTCATCCTACGTTATGGTTATCTAATTGGTTGGCACTCCTATTTTATATAGATGTGATGTGTGCATGTTTCTAGATTATTTACTTTCATATCATCATAATACCATGAAAAATCATGTTGTTTTGCATGCAACATGCTGACTAGGTGCTTTTTCTTATTTGACTCTAGCTTGTTATTAATAAGAATTGTCTTTCCTAGAGAAATTTCAATTTGATTTGTGAGTGATTTCATCATTTATAAATTACTAATGGATCTAGTTTCACTATAGATATGAGGTAAAAACTAATAGAATGTTTTCTATATAGATGTAGTAGATTTATCTTCTTCCCATAGGTTGGGAAATGGGCACTTTATGCATTATAGGTTGTTAAGATCTTCAAGATTAGTTTGGTAATTATTATGGAGAAAATTTGAGAGAATTATATCTTTCTCTTGATCGACCAAGGTGCATACATGGTTTATGGTGAATACAAGAAAAAAGGGAGCTTGGTTTGCCTCATTGTCTTCAATCCATAGTGTATGCTCTGGTTCCAAGGATTGTTGTGTTGGAGGATAGAGGACCAAATTCTTAATGTGGTTGTCATTGGATATCAATATGTTACCTAATCTGTAGTTGATGAAGGAATACACTATGGTAAGCTAAGGTCATCCTAATATGAGAGCATATCCACCCAAATTAGACTTTGGTTATATCATAATGAAATATGTAAGATATTCCCAAGAATCTATAGTAATGACAAGATCTTCAATGACTCCTTCTAGTATAACTATAGACCTATTGGCCATTTATAGCATTGTATATGTGGGATGAATTTTATTCATCTATAATTTTTCATGGTTTTAATTGTTATTACATTTATTATAGCCCCTTGGTTTATCAATGTATTGGATATTTGTTGGTCATGGATCTAGACTATTACTACTACACATCCTGGGTCTGAATATCTCTTTAGTATGATGTTTCTTAGCATAATGTCTACTAGCTAGCCAATCACATGCATTATATTGGGATCCTTATTCTTCCTTCTAGGTTTACGTAGACATAGGTCTCTTACAAATTTAGAAAATATGGACACATTCTTGATGGCCTGGAAGAGAGGAAGTTTAACATATAGATTCTTGAGCTGCCCTATGAAGTCAAATTTAAGCTCAGTTGTGTAGCACTAAAGGCTAAGATGTTATGGAAATAGTGGGGTTGTTTCATCAAAAAAATTATTTACTAGTCCAAAAATTCCTTGTGGTGGTGAAGGTGGGTTACCATGATCTTTTGGAGTTTCCTAAGATGAATCCATTATTATGGGTCAGTATGGGGGTGGTAGAACTCTTCTTGAATCTAGATGAACTTCATTTATGTTCACCATATATGTTGGGTACTAAATAGGTTCAATGATAAATATGAATTGCACTAACTTATTTTTAATATTTTTTATGGTTTGGGCAAGGAGTTGATTAGGTTTAGGTGTAGCTTATGTATTAGACATGAGATGAAGAAGTTATTGTTGTTGCTATATATGGAATCCTCCTTGATAGTTTTCCTAAGACTAATTGGGTCACCAAGGCTATTACCACTGGTTTGCGAGGGGTGGGCCTTGGAGTGGATATCAATCTTGAACCCAAAGTGGGGATAAATTTTTTGGAGGTTTCCAAGAGGAGGAGGGGTGGATTTTCTAAGGTGATTTCCAATTGATATTAGGAGATGGGATATTCATTCATGGACTAGTCCAATTTGGAGTAGTATTTGCAAATTGTGAATTAAAAAAGGTAAAATTTGTAAAAGATCAATTTTGTCTCATACCTAGATAAGATGGTTATTAAATCCATGGATTTATTTATGTAACATTAAAAACCTGGTCCCCATCTCCTCCTAAAATGTTTAGCTCTATTATTTCTAGTTTTTTAGCTATGATCTTAACTACTTTAGCCTGAACCTCATGACACTTATAGTCTATCTTCTTCTTCTTATAATATAGACAATAGATGCTAAAATATTGATCCAAATCTATTTGATTTTGCCTTGTGTGTAGGATATTTAGTTGGGTGGCGAAGTGACTAATTATATCCTATTTCATGTCTTGTAATAGGTTACTAACTTTAGATTTTAATAGGCCTCCTGTGGCTGCTAGTGGAAGCTTGTTGCCCTGGACTTTATTTATGGCAGATCTAGAATAAATTTTTCTCAACTCTTTGATATCCATGAATTTCATTTGGGAGATATATCCCCCACTCATTAGGTCTAATGACTCTATACAATCTTCTCTATCTCCTTTCGAGAAGATGAGTTTTAGAGGCTCTTCTCCTAGTTCACTTGGCATGAATTTTTGTACACTAAACATGAATGATTTAATGTAGTATTCCAAGGATTCATACTCTTATTGAGTCATCCTGAAGATATTTTTTTATTATAATTTCATCCTTGTCCATACTCTTGATACTTATCTAGACACTTATTTTTCATGTCTTCCCAATTATGGACTAAATTACAACCTAGTACCATGAACCGGTGAAGTGCTAAGTCTTTGAGGGTGGTAAGAAAAAGTTTCATTTTTTGTGCATCCTACCTATAGTTATAGCTTTTATACATGATATCAAATTTTAATAAAGATATGTTTGAGTCTTCTAATAACGTAGCTCTAAAATTTGGCAAGGCTGAGGGTAGGATATTTTTATTTGTGTTACACCTATTGCATCTAGAATAAGAAATTCAAAAGTAATTGTGTCTATATCCTTGTCATCTTCTACAAATTCTCCTTCTCCATTCATGATGTATTTTCTTATTATATGGATACCAAAGGTACTCAAGATCACATCCTCAAATTATGTATTAGTCCCTTGGTCAACATGATAGTAAACATTTATCTATTGATCTACAATATTTTTACTAGATGAAATGCCTGAAGACTCTCCTAAACATTTTTTGATTTTTTCAAGAAAGCCTTATCATAATGTTTTTGTGATGTTAATTTTTGGAGTGTTTAGTTCATGTAGTTCTTCTCCTTTTTTCTTTTTACTAACTTAATTGATGCTTTCTCTTCTTCTATTTCCTTTTTCAAAGTCAATAGTAATTCTTCTATAAGCTACATCCTTCGATTTGTAGTGTTCCCTTCTTCAAGAGCCCTCCAACTTATGGTATATTTTTCAATAGGATTCTTAGTTACTATAGGTATTTGTGGCTCTTCATTGGTAGAAAGTTGTGGCTTGTTTGTAAAGAATCTCCCTTGATAATCTCTTTCTCTTTATATAAACATGGAGCCACTTCTTCAACTATCATGTCCCTTCCTACATAGGGTTAGTTTTTTTCTTTCTTTTTTTTTTGTGTGTTTTAGGGGTTATTTCAAAATGAGTAAAAATAAATGCAAAAAATTAAAAAATGAAGGAATACATGAATTAAAATAACAAGAATTGAAATTTTATCTCTAGAAAGCAATAAATTTATCTAATGAAAGCAGGAAATTTACTCTAAAAATTAGAAAGTTATATAATGAAAAAAAATGAAATTGGGAAAGTTAATCTAGAAAGTAGTAAAGTTATCTAATGAAAGTATGAAAGCTACTCTAGAAAGTAGGGAATAAAAGAAGTAATATTTTTATAGAAACTAATAATTGACAACCTCCCTAAAAATGGTGCCAAAATATTGGATAGACATATTACCCTAATACTAAATTCTTAAATCTGCTTAACAATATTTTTCAACTCAAGGTATGTAGTCTTTTCAAGGATGTCAGCACTATGTATGCATTATTGATTCATAGGCTAACTTAATTTGTATCATAGTAAAATAAACTTATAATGATTTCAACATATAGATATACAAGGAAATTATTATAATAAAATGTAAAAATTATTCACACTTATGAGTCACACATGCATCACACTTTATATAATCAAACTACTAATGAAATAAACTCACACAACACACTTTAATCTAAGAAGGGTCGGGATCTTCACTACAACTCCTTTTGATGGAGCCTTCCTCATTCATAATTGAGTTTCAATACTTTTTAAATAAAATTATAAAATATTCATATATGATTAGCATTTTATTACTTAGATCTGTAGCAATTAAAGATTACTACAGTAGATTATAATATTGTAGAAATTAGAATGCAATTACTTTATACAATTTCTTCCCTCCTAATCTAATCTAGGCTCTACCATTAAATACATAAGGTAGTCTCTTAATTCTAAAAAAATAATAAATTAGGAAAGATAAAAATACTTTTCAACTAACCCAGTCAACCTTTAGGTGGTTAGTAACTTAAAGTTATTTGTTTTTAGGTTTGATTGGGTATAGGACAATATATGTTGCTTTATTTTTTTAATTCTATCTTTCCTTTCCATTATCCTTATCTTATTCATCCTTTGTTAGCACATCCAAGTTTATTTACATGTGAGGGGTCCATACAAATATTATGGAGGATAATCTTCAATCATTTACTTTTTTTCTAAGACAATTGGATGTGTCCTTAAAAGCCAATTACCTATTATCATAGCAATGGTTTTTTTTTGTAGTTGTTGTGGGATCCTATAGGTATAAGCTTGGAGTTTATATAGGAAATTTGTAGGTGAAAAATTATAGTTTCTATGAGCAACTTATAGGTGGAAATCCTATAGCTTGGTATTTTCTACAGGTTTGAATCCCCTTTTGATATGGACTTCTCTATAAGTGTTGTGACCAAGTAAGATTTTTGTAGTCTTATTGTACCCTTCAAATGTCTATTAAATAAATTTACACAAGTATAATCTAATAAAATAAAAATAATAATTAATCCATAACACATGTATATATTAATGCACACATATAATCATTTATTCATTCATTTACACGAGTCATGGATAGTTTTAGGGATTCTTAGGGGAAAAAGATATATAAATGGGCATGGATGAGGCTATAAGTATAACAATTAGTGGAATCATAAATAATTATATGAATTTTAAGACCTTATTAATCATTTTCAATGACCCTTTGCCACCCTATAACTCCTCTAAAGAGTTTTGATCATTCAAAAATATCTTCTCAAGCTAACTGACTATATGAGGACTGAGAGTGTGGTCTTGTGTACAAAACTCCATCAAACTTACAATATTTTTTATTAACCATATCAATGATATTTTAATATTTATTCCCTATGTTTTAATATTCTTTCTACTACATTTTTATACCTCATATTTTCATGGATTGACCTGACTAATTGTAGCAGGCCTAATAAGGGTTTTAAGCATGTAGGTCTTTATTAGCCCTCATTATCTTCTTTGAGGTTAGATATTCCCTTTAAAAGTTTAAATCATTGAATAATTTTTTATTTTTATCCCATTAATATTTATCAATTTTATAAATCCATCTAAATTCCAAACACATCCATACTTTTTATCTTGTCAAACACAGACCTGTAGATGATAGTTTGGGTTCATGACTAAAAACCTAGAGATATACCTCTCACTATTAAGTCTTAGAAACTTTGGTGATCCAAACTAGTACTATAGGGTTGTTTTATATTCTCTATAATATCAATATAGAACCCTTGACCTCATTTACATTTACAAATCTCCCTCTTAATCTCATACATAGCCCTGTGTAGGAGCATATAAGCCTATTAGGCCTCATGTTTTCTTTGATGGAATCAATCATTCTATGAGTTATTTTGATTCTCAATAGGTAGGTATTTACATTGGTTTATATTATTATTTAATTATTATATTGATTCAATACTATCATCACATACTCTTCTTCATATTATATTTGACCTTTATCTAAAAATGTGGGCCTAATGATCTAGAACCTATACGTCTAAATTTACTTTTAAATAGGCTATTGATAACATGTTCCTGAGTTATTACAACTCCATGGATATCATCCTCATTATTTTATCTCTCTCTTAAATTTGATTACCTTGTTTAAATCCTTTAAATATTGTATAATTTAAAGTTTTCTCCATTTTATATGCATAAGTCTATAGCTACTAGTCACTCAATCTATAAGACTCATGTATGAAGATTGAAACCTTTGCACTCATCCATGCTCTTCACACTAATTTTGTGAAATTATTTAGGCATAGATATTTATTTTTAATTTTACATCATATCTATTTTAGTCTTATACATCACACCTATGAGATTTATGAACCATGAATCTCCACCAATAGGTCTACAAACCTATGGGTGGAAATAACCTATCTTGGTCCTATTTGAGAGTGTGTCTTGGATATTTATTTCATTATAGTTACATACTTATTATATATTATTATTTAAAACACCACTATTGATCCCTTCATTTTTATTTGTAATAAAGTCTCCAATCATGCTTGTAAGAGACCATGTTTCAATAGAACAACAGCCATGCCTCCATGGGTTATATTAAAATAAACCACATTTAAAGGATAATTAACATGTATTATCTAAAATTTATAGGTATATCATGAATATTAAATCATTTTATAACTTTTTAATATGATAACACTCAAAATCTAATCAAAACATGCTTATAGCTGGGATGGTAGTGTTAAAACGTACATGAGCCACTAGATTATTTTTTGAATAAATTTTATATATCTAAGTTAATTGATGAAATTGACATAAAAATGGTCCATTTTGTCTTTTAAATTACCTCACAAAATATATTTATTCCATCGAACTCTGAAGTTAAGAAATAAAGGCAAACCTAGACCCTGCTTAGATGAATAAGACATTGTGAGCCTCTTACACTCTTAGTTATTGTTCATAGATTTAAGGGATGAGATAAGAAACCAATGCCAAAAAGTGTAAGGTAATATAAACCACATAATATGACCAAGATCTAATATTCCAACTCTCTCTCTCTCTCTTGATTTTACTAACTAAAACTAAACAACCTTCTAGAGATACCAAGGAGAGAAATGAGGAAGATGAGTTAGTTTTTTCCTTGTTTAAGTTTCAATGTCCTAAAATGCATGGAGTTGGACTCTACATAATAGAGGGATATATTAGAGTGTCTAGAGGTGGTATTCTACATGAAACTTGTATGAACTTCTTGAAACCCTCTCTTTTTTCTTAATAACTATCATTATCTACATAGAAAATGATTGAAATGAATCAAAAATTGTTATCTGAGCTCCATCACACCTTTACAAACATGGAATTATGTTTAATACATTTAATTATTCTATAAACCTACAACCTTCTTACCATATTCCTTTCTTGGATGTTAAAAATGTTCAAATAAGAATGTCAAAGTGAGTTACAATGTTAGATAATGAATTTTGAATTCATATAATGTGTTTATCTAGATAATGAAGCACATTAAATGACTCTTATTTAAATCACATGGAATGACAAAGGTTTCTCAGCTCTTGATCCTCTTTGAACCCTTTTGACCAAGACACACTATGACTAAAAAGGCATAACATTAGGAAGACACTTACCTTAAACTTGTCAAAAATACCTTAAACAACCCTAACCATGCCTTATGAAGGATTTTCAAGCTTAGAAACCAAGGTTAAGGCTTGACAAGATAATTATTTTTTTAAACTGGTATATGATAGCCAAATTTTGGTTAACAATCCCCTTACTACCTCAACACCCCCAAATATTGGTGCAACCCCACCAAATCAAAATGCTAGGAATGATTCTCTACCTCTAACACCTCAAGAACATAAGGAACCTATGGAAACCCCACCAGTCCAAAGAAAATGGGGTTAAAACATAACTGAGGATATGAATAACATCAAAGCTAACATTACCCTTCATGATATTTCTCAAATCATAGAGAAATAAGATCTCCTACTGAAGTCTTTGAATCAAATTTTGATTCTCTAGGACCAACCAAAACTAAGAATAGCTCACACCAATGTTCTCATTCATAAAAAAATTGAGGTTCCTATGTTCCTTTTTACCATCCAGTTGTTTGGAAAGAATCTACATAACTAATTAGTAGATTCAAGAGCCTAGGCCAATGTGATGCCATCATGTATATGTGAAAAACTTGGTCTAACCTTCTTAAATTTGGATAAGGTAGTGTTATAGATAGACAAGTCAAAGGTGACTTTGATAGTAAAGTTACTAAACATCCACATCTAGTTAGAATCCAAGCCTAGGATTCAACAATTCATAGACATTCAAGTGGTGGATATCCCCAAAGCCTATGGCATGCTCCTCAATAGAAATTGGTCCAAATCCTTCAATGGGTATATGGACAAAAATTTATCCCATATGTGGTTTCCGTGAAGATGAGTACCCAACCAAATAAGGGTAGATAGAGAACCACACATGAAGCATATGATAATTGAATACAACACCATTAATGAGAAGATAAACTTGGTTTCTTCAAACCTAAGCATCTACATTCTGAGCACCAAGCCTCCTAGAAACCAAAACACTTACAATATAGGTATTCTTGACATGTGATATCTTTATATAGATATGGTTATCTCTAAGCAAGGAGGTGGAACTGTTATTCTATTTATATACCCCTTAGGGAGGAAATGTCTAGCATCATATTGGTTGTAGTTTCCTTGCATGAATAAACTCATAGAGTATGGATCTCTAATTATGGGATTATAATTTAACTTGAAACATAAGGTACATGAACTAAGAGTATTCAATGACTCTGAACTAATGGTCAACTAGATCAACCCTAAGTTTTAATGAAAAATATCATAGCTCAGTAGGTATAAGCACTAAATTTGGGACCTAATTGAAATTTTTAATTCATTCAATAACATCCCTATTCCTTAAGAGGAAAATAAAGTATTAAAATCACTAAAATCAATGGTGGTGAAGTTGACCCCTTTGGATGACACTTAGTTACAAGACTTCTCTATGGGAATCATTCCCTATCCTTCTATCTTAGAAAATGTGATTAACATCTAGGTATTTAAAGATGACAAGAAAATCATCCAATTCCTAGGAAATGAGTGGATATTTAATGCCCAAATCATAGATGAGAAAGACATAGATAACCCTAAGAATGAGTTAGATAAGGATGGGATCCTAAATATTCATGAGAATCAAATCCCAAAGGGTATGATCTCCTTGAAAAGAGTGATTGATACATGGGACCCCACCTTTCAAGAAAAACCCCAAGTTTTAGGATCAAAAGTCTTAACCCATTAATCTTAGCCTTACAATGAATCCCTAGATGGTTAATGTGGGTTAAGATTAGATAGACTATGAATTAGATCAATTACAAAGGTTATTACTGAATTATAAGGATGTCATTAATGAGGCCTATGAAGACCTTAAGGTCTTTCATCTGAGAGTAGTCACTCATACTATCTCTTTAAAACCAAGACAAAAACCCTTTAAGTAGAGGCATATGTAGGTGAACCCAATTATAAAACCCTTAATACATAAGGAATTCCATAAGTTACTCTCAGAAGGGATAATTTTCCTAATTCACCACTCTACTTGGTTAGCTAACTTTGTCTCGGTGTGAAATAAGAATGGATAAATCTACCAGTGCATGGACTTCAATAACTTTAACTTGGCCTCTGATAAATCTAACTGCCCATTTCCCTCATTAGATGAGGTAATCTAAATTGTGATTGGGTCTTAGATTATATCCTTCTAGGATGGATTCTTAGGCTATAAATAAGTTTTGGTCAACTGTAAAGATAGAACTAAGACTACTTTCACCACCAAGTGGGGCACATTCATTTATAAACAAAAACCTTTTAGGTTAATCAATGTGATTACCACTTTATAAAGGGAAATGTACTACACTTTTGAGGTCCTAATAGGTAAGTGTATAATAATATATATGGATGTCCTAACTCTATTTTTAAATATAGGTTAGACCATGTACAACACTTGGAAAGGGTATTTGAAAGATGCAGAAGGTATGGCATTTCCTTGAACCTAAATAAGATCATGTTCAATGTCATCAAAGGTAATATTCTCAATCACATTGTCACAAAATAAGGTATTGTTATTGACCTTGAAAGCATGGATGTAATTTATAGACTACTTTACCTAATAGAAATAAATAACTAAGATATTTCTTTGGGAAAGTCAATTTTATGCATAAATTTATTTCTAGATTTGCTAAAACGGTGAATCCCTTGAATGCAATGTTGAAATTGGATGCTAAAGTGGAGTGGCATGTGGAATTAATGAAATCTTTTTAGGATATAAAAAACACAATAATGCAAGCCCTAGTCCTCATCATCCTGGACTATACACAAGACTTCTATGTCTATCCCTTTTCTTTGGAATACACCATTACCATTTGACTCACCCAAATTTTAGAAGGATAAGAATAGCTTATGGATTTTATGAACACTAATCTTAAATATCTTGATCTTATATATTCTATCCTAGATAAGCATGCCTACACCTTGGTCAAGGTAATGAAGAAATTCAAGCATTCCATCCTTTAGGACATAGTGCATGTTATTATCTCAAACTTGGATATAAAATAAATGTTGGGATAAAATGAGCTAGGAAAAATAAAATTATAATGCATGAAAAATTATAGTAGTATGAATTTGAAATCATCTATCTAAAATAGTTAGAGGACAAGGCCTTATTCAAATAATAATGGATACATAACTAAGGATCATGATGCACCAAGTGAACCAAAAGAGGGTACTATAATCATATTGGTATGTCTTGATCATACACTTTTTAATCTATAAAAATTTAGTTTAAGGACTCAACCATACACAAAAAATAACCCTTTGATTAAAGGCTACATAGTATATGCTACAAAAAGGAATTTTCTTCAGAATAAATAATGATGGAATCTACCTTTGATGTGTCACAAGAAGAGGCCATGGAGATAATGGAAATTTTACATGAAAAACAGGGAGCTGGCCATCTTGTAGTAAATGCCATGACTCACAATATCTTTTGGGTAAGTTACTATTACCCCACCCTATTATGAGATGTTCATGCTCATGTTCATTTCGTATGAACATAGACTACTACACCAAATGGTTTGAGGTAGTTACAACTAAAAATAGCACCACTCTCAAAGTCATCAAGTCCTTGGATAATACCATAACCACCTATTTTGGGGTCCCCATAAATTTATTATGTGATAATGGCCCCACCTTTCAATCCACGAAGTTCAAAGAATGGACCTATGATAATGGGATCACATTAAAGTTCTCATCCAATCACTACTCATAAGGGAACAAATTTCTAAAATCCACCAACAAGAACTTGATTGATGTCATCAAAAAATCATTTAGATAGAAGCCCCATGAATATCACTCATTACTAAAATTTCCCTATGGGAAGACCACACCAGGTATAAACAATCCCTACAAATCTCTCATTTCCTTCTAGTTTAGGGATTGAAACTAATCATGCCAATCACACTCAAGTTTCCAAATTATGAGTCCATGCAATAGTTCAATGAATTGGATGAAAAGATGAATTCTAAGCTCCTAGACCAGATTCAATTGGAGGAATATTGGGAAGAATCTCTATTAAACTTTAAAAAAATCAAAACATGATCAATAGGTGGTTTGATAAGAGATCAAAGATCAATACCTTCATAATATTTGACCTGGTCCTAATGTGGGACAAGGCCCATTAAAAGAAAGCCCAACATTCAAAATTTGATCCCTTTTGATTTGGATCATACCAGATAGCTAAAATACTAAGATATAAAACATTTTATCTCAAGGATCTCATGGATAATGAGCTACCACTTCTAGTGAATGGGTAATTCTTGAAGCACTATCTATTAATTATCCCCTCTAAGGTAGTCTCTGAGTAATCTGATCAAAATTAGTAATGTATATATTAGATATATTTATTTTCATTGTGTGTTTGTTTCTTATATGTAATTATCTTTTGTTTTGTGCTTTCTTTCTCCTACTCCCTCTTTAATTTGATATGTTCCTATGACACTCAGCCCTTCTTAGTAACTACTTCAGGTGGTAGCTAAAACTCAGAAGTATCATTGAGAAGTAGGAGAACCCAAATTAAAAACTTGTATTTAAGAGATTTTAGGATAGTAATGAAAACTTCTAACATCCAAGATCTATGAGGAAAATGATATTAAGATAAATAGGTGAATTTTAGAATATCCTACACCCTAATAGAGACACTAAATGACATTTGAAGTAATAAATCAAGAAGATATCAAATTATCTGAGTTGATCAAAGATTGGTTGTCTATTTAGAACTTCTTCATCATTTATTCACCTTTGGATTGGTTCAGAAATATCAATGGATAAGACTAATAAATGATGATATTTTAAAAAGAATATTGAAAAAGAATAAAGAAAGCGTGCATAGTCTAAATTCTGAGCCTACCTCAAAATATCTATGCAAACAATCTCCACTATAGGCTTTCTGACCTAGCTAGCAATGGATCAAGGCCATGAATAGGACCAAAAGAGTCTTTGTCAAGGCTATGGATGCCCATCCAGTAGAAAAGCAATGATCCATACATCAAGCCAACAGCATGCCATAGGAAGTATAATAACCATTCTAACCTTCATTACTCAAATAAAATCTAATAATAAATTAGAAATGAAAAAATACTTCTCACACACACTGGTGGTCATCTCCAAGGTAGAAGCTCAATATGACACTTTTTATTAAGAGACATTAGTGCCTCATCTTTTCTATAGTCAATAAAGATACTATATAGAATCTCTATGTTGATCATGGAAAGAAGAATAAAATGATCAGTTTCTAAGTGCTTTTCATCACTTTCCCTACAAAATTCACCAATTTTTATGGCCAAAAAGACCACTTTTATTTGAAATGGGGGACCCCTCTATAATTCTCATGAACTAGAGCTTAAGTGTCCTTTTTTTGTTCTCATTGGTGCCACATGATCAAATCCTAGGAATATACATCACTTTGATTTCCCAAAATAATAACAAGCATCTTTTATTTATATATAATACTAAGGAGTGTTTTTTATTTTTATAAATCGTGGTGCTAACATTGTAGGGTGATTTTCACTTGAATATTTCATATTTTAGTTCCCTCCCTAGATCAACAAACCCATTTCGCTTCATGGTAAATCAAGATATCCATAACATACAAGTAAGTTTTAATGTCTCACATTCCTTTGCATTTCCTTATTTATTATTTTTTGTGAGTTTTTTAGAGCTAAGTCAAATGGTAAGGTGCCATGTTGTCAAATGTCAGAATGTCTAATCCCCTTAAACTATCAGATATGTCAGAGCCTAAGAAAGCCTTAATGAATGGGAAGGCACCATGTCACCTAGTATTTTGATGAACTAGTTTCCACCTAAGGCTCCAAGAAGGTCAGAATAAGCTATTAATGATATTGAAAGCTAATAATAATGTGACATGTGTCACTAGGATACATATCACCCAACCTAAGGTAATGACATGGGTTATGGAGCTGTTAGGTTGTGGAGCTAAAAGCTTCAACTATTGCAGACATGGAGGTTGTTAAGTTCTAGGGATACTGGCGTCGGCAGTGTAACCAACGTCGGTCATCTACAATGTAAAAGGGAAACTGGCATTGGCAGGAGGTCAGTCGACATTGATCAACTCCAAGCAAATAAGGACTGACGTTGATCACCTGTGCGGTTCCATAACTATTCGTTACATGAACAGTTAGTTCATTGAACCGAGTGTTTGCATGTAAAAGGCCATTTTTGGTCTTGAGTTGTGAGTCTAATTGTTTTAAATTAGAAGTCTAAGTTATTATTTAAGTGTGGGATCTATTTATAGACCCATTGGCATGTATTGTAATTAAGGCAAGAAAATAATTTCTTCCAATTGTAGGATCTCAGACAGTAGGTGTGCAAGTCCACGTTTGAAGATCTACATGTGTAAGTAAGGTCTGTTGAGTTGCAGGTTGTTGCAATCTTATGGGAGATCTACTTGAAGTACTTTGAGTACTTGTGTACTGGCAGGGTTATTACTGACTGGTTAGAGGTGAACACCAATTTTGTGTGTGAGTTGTGTGTTGGGACCATTTTTGGTAGGAGAGTGAACTCTTGATTGAGAATTACTGAGAGCCCTTGAGGTGTGGGAAGCCTCTGAGAGGTGGAAGAAGAAGTGGCATCTTCTTTATTGTATTTTTCTTTATGGATGAGTATTTAATACAGTTTGTGTTGTCTCTCATATTCTATGTCATTTGTGAATTCTAGTTACTTATTGGTTCTGGTTAATTTCGCATGTTTAGTTGCTAATACAAGGTAATCATATTATGCTCTTTCTGAGGAGCAAGATCCTAACAAGTGGGATTATAACAGCTGTGTTGTTCTAAATTCCCCATCAATTGGTATCAGAGCTTTTGGTTGGGATACTAACAAGTTGTATCAAATCTGGTTAGTGTGTGTTGATTACAGGTTACTCACATGGGTTTCTGTTTGAGTGGGAGTAGAGCAATGGCAGAAGAAAGTAAGCTATGAATGGAGAAGTTTAATGGCAAGAACTATCAATTATGAAGGATGCAGATTGAAGATTATCTGTATCAAAAAGATTTGTACTTACCATTGGGTGGGGTTGATTGCAAGCCCTGAGATATGAAGAATGAAGAATGGGAGGTTCTTGATCGGAAGGCTCTGGGATCTATAAGGTTGAGCCTTGCATCGTCTATGATTTCCAACTTATCTCAGGCTAAGACAATGGTAGAGTTGATGGAATCTTTGGCAAATTTATATGAAAAACCCTCAGCTTCGAATAAAGTATTTCTTATGAAGCAATTATTTAATTTGTAAATGTTGGAAGGTGGATCTGTTCATAGTCATCTTAGTGATTTCCATGGTTTGGTAAACCAGTTAAATTCAATCAATATTATTTTTGATGATGAAATTAAGGCTCTCTTAATCTTATGCTCACTACCTAAAAGTTGGGAGAGTTTGGTAATGGCAGTTAGTAATACTGCGTCTGCTTCAAAAATCTTAAAAGTGGATGATGTTGTGAGTGTAATCTTGAATGAAGAAATTTACAGGAAAAGCACAAGTGAATCATCAGGGAATGCTTTGAGTGTGGAAAGTAGGGGAAGGCAAAGAGAGAAGATTGAGCATGGGAGATCAAGGTCAAAGATAGGTAGGAGATCTAAGTCCAGGTATGGTAGAATAACCTACTAGAAATGTGGAAAGCAAGGGCACTTAAAGAGAGATTGTTGGTTGGGTGAAGATCAGCATGAAGGACATGAAGAAGAAGTAGATGTTGCAGATTTTGTTGCACAAGATGCTTTGGTATGTTCCTCAGATAAAGTAGAATCTTGGGTTTTAGATTTTGGTGCCTCTTTTCATGCATCCCCAAATAGGGAATTTTTTCATGAGTATGTCCAGGGAGACTTTGGAGAAATTTATTTAGGGGATGGTAAGCCTTGTCAGATGGTTGGCAAAGGGAAACTGAAGCTAAAATTGCAGACAGGTAACACATGGGTGTTGAATGAGGTCATGCATGTCTCAGTTCTGAAGTGGAATTTGATTTATGTTAGAAAGTTGGGTGATGAGGGTTGCACAGTAACTCTCACAACAAACTCTTGGAAGGTTACCAAGGGTGCACTTGTTGTACAAGAGGTAAGAAAGTAGGTACACTTTATCTATCTACTTGTATTACTGATTCTCTTTCTAGTTTATCTACTTCAGCTGTAGATTCGAAGATGTGGTTTAATAGGCTTGGTCACATGAATAAGAAGGGGATGCATGTTCTTGAGTCAAAGGGTATGTTTTCAAATTTGAAGAGCATGGATCGAGATTTCTATATGCAAAAGAAGAAAGTGACATTTCTTGAGAAATCTGATGTTTGTGACAAGAATAGGAAAGCCTTGGTTTTCAAGGAGAAGGTGATGGATAGAGATCAACATAAGGGGCTGAGGAATTTTGAGCAAAGCAAGGTTGATATGGACAAGGGTTTGATCCAAAAGGAGGTCGCGGGTAAAGGTCATCGTTCACAAGTAAAACATAGAGACCAATGTCAATTAGAAAATTAGCACTGGCATCCAGATAGGGACCGACGTCAGCTATGTGCAGCCTGACATCGATGACTCAAGACAGATAAACACCAGTGTTGACTAGGGGGAACCAACGTCGACGATGAGGCAGTCGCATGGAACTCACATTAGTCAGGTGCAGACTGAGATGTGACTGGCATCGGTTACTGAGATGGATTTTAGGTAGACAACAAGCTGTCAAGGAGTCTCAAGTGCCCATATGGAGGACTTAAAGGGTAAGTAAGCCTCAAATTTGTCATTTCCCTTCTTTACACTACTTATTGCTCACTAACGGTCAAGAACCAGGAAGTTATTAAAGAAGCAGAGCAGGTAGATCCAAAAAATAGTGGGAACTTGGCATGGATGAGGAATGTGATTCCTTGGAGAAGAACCAAACTGGAGTTTTGGGTGGAGTTGCTAGCTAGAAGAAAGCACTGAGAGACGAATGGATGTTCAGGATAAAGAAGAGTGAGAATGGACATGTGAGATAGAAGGCCAGGGTATATGGTCTTGTGTAAGCTACAGGACAATGGAGGTTTGACCATTGTGTTTCTCTTTACCAGGTTGGATAATATTAGCTACATTATCCTATTACTATATTGTGTGCTTGTTGCAAGGTTACACTTACAGGGAGTTATTG
This sequence comes from Torreya grandis, assembly GCA_037957365.1. Classification (NCBI taxonomy): domain Eukaryota; kingdom Viridiplantae; phylum Streptophyta; class Pinopsida; order Cupressales; family Taxaceae; genus Torreya; species Torreya grandis. The sequence continues at coordinate 2,180,935 of JARHVA010002686.1, forward strand.
AATTAAAGGTAAAGCTAGTTCAGAAGTATGTCATGAGGAATATGGGAGCAACAAGATTCTTTGGCATGAGTGTGTTTTAGGGACATGGAAGGTCACAGGTTGACTTTGTCTTCATATGATTGTGTGAAATTGGTTAGCACGCCGATGGTTGGACAGTTCTATGAATAGTGTCATGATTCACATAATGAGGTTAAGTGCATGGTATGTACTAGACCTAAGATTTACAAAGCAGTGGGAGTTGTCAAAAAGTTTGGAGCCAATCTGGGTAAGAAGCACTGGAGGGCAGTTGAATGGATTCTTAGAGGGACCAGCAATAGGTGCACATGCTATGCAGGGTCAAATTATTTTCTACATGAGTTTGTAAATGCAGATGTGGCAGGTGATTTGGATGATAGGAGGTGCACCACAGGATTTTTGGTGGTTAGTCTTCAAGAGTGATCTTGAAGAGGGATACAAAGCCAAGGGAACAAACTAAATGGTGTACAGGTACAGGTATAGTTACAGTTATTTATCTCCAAGTGGGAGATTGTTAGGTTATGGAGCTAAAAGCTTTAACTGTTATAGACATGGAGGTTGCTGAGTTCCAGGGATATCAACATTGGTAGTGTAACTGACTTTGGTCATCTACAGTGTAGAAGGGCAACCGACATCGGCAGGAGGTTGGCCAACATCGATCAACTCTAGGCAGATAGAGACCGACGTCGGTCGCCTATGCAGTTCTAAAACTGTTTGTTGCATGAACAGTTAGTTCATTGAACTGAGTGTTTGTATGTAAAAGGCTATTTTTAGTCTTGATTTGTGAGTCTAATTGTTATAAATTAGAAGTCTAAGTTATTGTTTAAGTGTGGGATCTATTTATAGACCCATTAGCATGTATTATAATTAAGGCAAGAAAAGAATTTATTCCAATTGTAGGATCTTGGTTAGCAGGTGTGCAAGGCCATGTTTGAAGATCTACATGTGTAAGTAAGGTCTGTTGAGTTGTAGGTTGTTTCAAGCTTATGGGAGATCTACTTGAAGTAATTTGAGTACTTGTGTACTGGCAGGGTTATTACTGACTGGTTGGAGGTGAACACCAATTCTGTGTGTGAGTTGTGTGTTGGGACCATTTTTGGTAGGAGAGTGAACTCTTGATTGAGATTTAATGGGATCCCTTGAGGTGTGGGAAGCCTCTGAGAGGTGGAAGAAGAAGTGGCATCTTCTTTATCGTATTTTTCTTTCTAGATGAGTATTTAATACAGTTTGTGTTGTCTCTCATATTCTATGTCATTTGTGAATTCTAGTTACTTATTGCTTCTAGTTGATTCCGCATGTTTAGTTGCTAATATAAGGTAATCATATTGTGCTCTTTATAAGGAGCAAGATCCTAACAAGTGGGATCAGAATAGGTGTGTTGTTATAGATTCCCCATCAACAGGAGCCACGCTTAGGTTCTAACTATTATTAGAAAGACCAATGAGTAGAAAATGCGTGTCAAAAAGTAAGATTTAATGGAGAAGCTCTAAGAGATATGATTACATGCCTACATTGTGTTGGTTATTAATAAAATGGGAAGTTAGGCCTGACTAGATAGTTTTTTAATATCCCATCACCATTTCTATATCTGGCTGGTGGTGGAGGATCATGCGATAATTTCAATCTTGGATTTAGAAATAAAGAGATAAATCCATCCACCAACTCAAATTTAAATTTTTATTAAGTGAGTTATCAAATGCCATTAATATAAGGTAGTTGTATCCATACACTTATAAACAACTAAGAGATGCTTGCCAATGGTTACCATTACTACCTTTAAAGAAATATCTAACTCCTTATTTTCAAAATTCCATAAAACCCCCATATTTCATGCCTTCTAAACTCAAAAATTCCTAATTTCCCACTATCCCACTCTAATTACTACATCATCCATGAATCCAAAGGCTGAACTTGAGTACCAAGACACCACCTTCCTGGATGGCTTGACTAAGTTTAATTACTACAATGATATATTCAAAGTAGTCAAGTAAGTCACTAGGGACTTTGGTGAAGATGATGACTAATACACTAAATATGAGGATGTTTTTAAGTCCTATAAGATGTGTGGACTCCATAAATCCACTGCTAAACTAGAGGCATTTCCTTACATTGACCTATTGATCCACATCCTTCAAAAGGTCATCCAAATGCAAGATGGTGTCAATGATTGGGTATAATATCTAAAATCTCAACACTAGATTATTAATATATCTAAGAATGCCTTCAATACATATTAATCCCTCTTAGACTTCACTTTCTCCTATAATATAATGGTGGTGATGGTCTAGATAGGGACCTACTATATCTAATATGTCCTCTATGACTAGTTGAGAACTTAGATTCTAATTGGGTCAACAAAGAAGATATCAATGATTACATAGTCTGCACCTTCTAAGATGAGGTCTTGGTATGCATGATCCTTGTAAACTAGTTATTTAGGGTCAAAGACTACTATCACCTCAATGAATTATTGGTGCCTCTCTTGCAAATGATTTTTATGCACTTAAATATCCTAGATATAGGAGATTGATCAACTACAAGTTAGTCAATGCCATAAAAATTTATGTTATGGGTAACTTCTATATGATGAGCTACCTGCTAGATGTGGTTTGTAGGACACTCTTGTTCAATACTTTAGCCTTTCCTACATGAGTTTTTGGGGGCTTAGTAGTATATGTGGTCTTATATAAGTTGTATGGATACCAATTAAACCATCATATTTGGGACATTTATGAGCACTTCTACCTAGTGGTCTACCAGGACATTAATGAAGCTCTAATGTCCTAAATCTTAAAGGGAATCTAGGATTTTATCATAGCCATTAGGAACTACTAGTTTAAAAAGGATGATACTATGATTTGAATCATAGGTTTTCTTAATAACCCCCTCCATGTACCATATTATGTCCATAACTGCCTAGTAGAACAAGAGATCACCTATCAATTGGTGGAAGGAATCTTTGGGTTCTATAATACCTTCCACTCAATATAGAAAATGGTGATCGAGCAAGACTCATTCACCCTTTCAAAGTTTGAGGTATGGAAATGGTACCCTAAAGGGATCATATGAGCTGAGCCCTTAACCTACCTTAACATCAACTATGGCCCTCAAGTTGAAGATGATAATAAGATTTACCTAAATACTAATGATGACCAAGAGGTGATATCCCATATAAAAGTGAAGAATAAAAAGAAGAGAAATAAGGCTCTAGAATACCCCTCTATTCCTCCTCTAACTCTTACTCAATCCACATAAGACCTAACTCTAACATATCTAGACATTTCATGGAAGATCTTGCATGGCATACCTCTACCTTCTCCTCCTTAAGATCCAAGTCTATTTCCTCTTTCTCTAGCATCCCCTATTCCTTTATATCTACTTCCACCTCTTCTAGTTTCTCCTCACACTCTAGATATACCTCTACCTCCTAAAATTTCACCTCATACTTTGGATCTAGCTTTACCACCTCTGGTAACTCCAGTATCCATTTCATGAAATATACAATCTTGGACTACACAATGTTAGGTAGCTCAAGTGCATCTTACTTAGCCACCATCACCTCAACCTAAATGTGCACAACCCTTAAGGTTTTATGTGACTTACATCTCAAGAGTGAGCCTAGAGTGAGGATCCTATAAGGTATCCATCTAGGTTTTCCACTCACTCCTCCACCTCCTCCCATTTCCCTTTCATCACTCACTCCTATCAATTTCCAAATCCCATTTTTGGTACCCACTAGTTTTTATCCACCTCCACAAATCCCTAAAGTGGTTCATTTTATATTTTGCATTTCTCCACTACATATTTCACCCAAGTAACTTTGGTCTTAGTCTTATAAAACATCCTCACCTCTTCATTTCCTTCCACTCCCCACATCTCACAACCTGTATTCCTCCTAGTGACTTCCATGGGTATACCTTTAGTAGTAAGAATGATAACACCCTTTAGAATCATATCACTTCCAATAAGGACCCTTTCAATGCCTATTTAAGTTATTTTATCAATCACCTCAATAGCTCTAAGTATTTTTACATCAAACATTGAATCCCCTCTCATCTTGATCAAACCATCTAATGTAGCACCTAGAATTGACATAGGTAAGAGGATGAAGAAGAAGAAAAATGTAACCCACACTCTAGCTATATCCTAAAGGCCTTCTTCTCCAAATCCACCTCACCTATAGGCCTCATTAGATATTTCATCCCTAACAAAAACATCGTGGTATATAGCTTCTTATCTCCCTATCTCCATTACCTAAGGCTCTATGAGACTTATCTTCAACTAACTCATCTCTTCGCTATTGTTCCATGACCCATTATTTAGGTAAATTCCACATAGGGTGAACATGAATTAGGAATAATGGTGGGTGAAAATGTTCCCTTAGGCCTCCCCTTTTGTTTTCCCTCATTTCTCTCCTATGCTCTCCCACATCCACTACTTTCCTCTTCACTCCTTCCACTTGTTTTATCTCTTATCCTCTTTGTCCTCCACCTTTCACTACCATTTCAGCCATCCCTCCTAGACCTCATATAATTTTATTAATTTTCTTTGGGGTAAAAGTGTCATAGATGGCTATCCAAGGCAAACTAGATGTGAAATGGAGTTTCTATTGATCCTTTGAATGCATGAAGAAAATACTCATGTAGAGGATTGTTTAGGAAAGGAACTTGGTGATATGTTAGACCCATTAGGATCTTGTTCTCCCTCACCAAGGTGAGCACTTTCATCAAGGATTTAAGGATGGATGAGGACCCACTATCCATCCTCTGAGCTACCCACAATATGTCCAAGAAGATCCTCAAGGACATGCAAAGATAATTTCACACTCTAGAAGCCAAGTAAAGAGTATTTTTCTATTAAAATTAATTATGTAGGTCAAAGATACCTTCCACTACTTTTCTTAATCCTTAGGAAAGTAGTGGAGACTCTAGTCAAGATGAACACACTAAACCAATGGACTCTAATCTACATGGAGAGGATTACATAGATCAATGGTAAATGCTAAAAGATTTAGGTGGTGGTCAACAAAGGGATGTTATCAAAGCTCAAACTAACGTTTAACTTATACTTAGGGTTATACTAAACATATGCTAAGAATATGAGAGATACAATAGATTAGTGGTTTATTGTGGATCACACTAAAACTAGACTCTTGGAAGAGGGAAAAAAAGGTAATGACCTACTTCAAAGTGGTGACTATCTCCATGCTATTCCACTTAGATGGAACTTTGATCCACCAAGGGTAATTTAGAGTCCACCTTGGTAAATTTAACTAGGTTATGAGGGATAAAGTGGCCAAGGAAAACTAGTAAGAGGCCCAAGTGGTGCTAGATTTGTTAACTCAGTCAACTAAGAGCATCAACTAGGTCTCTGAAGTTAAAGCATCAATATAATCACCCTTATTGATCTCTCATATACTGGAAGCTTAGGCCAATGTAATATTTATGGAGACCCTAATGAACCTAGCCAAGCTAGACAAGGAGTTTAACCTCATCTATAACATGCCCATAGAGATTTACTAGAATAATGCAATTTTTTTTTATAAATTTAATTAACACTTATTCTTTCATTTTATTACACCATGAGAATTTAATTAGTGATCTTAACATATTACTAAGCATATTAATCATATTTCAACATGTAACAAATATAATTACTAATGACTATAATAATAATTAATATAACATAATTGCATAAGGAAAGTAATTACATTAAAATCTAGCAATGACGGGCACAATAATACAACCACCACTACCAATGTATAATAACCAATAAATTACATTTCTAATAGGAATTAATTCTCAAAATAAATATAATTATAGATACAATGTTCCATGGAGGATAAGTCACACTAACTCTTGTATCTCTAATAATCTCAAGTGTAGCCTCTAATTAAATAGTGCAATGGGGATGGAGAGCATCATCTGAGCACTTTTCCACACCAACCATAGACCATTGATCCCCCACACAATCTCAAAAATAGGGAATGACACTCCCTTAATGAATGGGTAGATAGTGACAGTGTGAGAATCCAAAGATACATGCTAGTACTTATGTGTTGTATGATTCTAATATATGATGTGTCCCATAAAGAAACTACAGTCTAACATGATATCACACAAATGTGTAAATCATACATATGAAATTACAATGTCTATCTAAACATTAATTTGGATATATTTTTCAAATAGCTATTGATCTCTAGGATTACTCAAATTCATACACACCACTTGATCAGATTACCTTCATCTAGAATTGGTGGTGTTAAGTAAGCTAGTGAAGTCCAACTCACTACTCAGTTAGTACCAATAATACAAGATTTGGTTAAATTCTATATAAAAAATAGATTCATATTGATCAATTTATAGTAGCAAGTATAACTTAAGATAGTTAAAATAATAATCTCTTTTCATACATCTAGTCCATCAAATGTATGAATGAATCTCTATTCATATTATTCATCACATAAATGATAATCATGACAAACAAGTTTATTTACCAAAAGGGTAGAATACAACTCATACTAAAAAATCTACTTTCCTTAATTAAAT